>CAUJRU010001861.1:53390-109227 GCA_963277665.1 Viscum album
AATATAAGATCAAAAATAAAATTATTCTTGATACAAAAAATCATTTAACACAAAAGAATAATTCATACTAACTAGGGACTTCATGTAAGATAGTGGTAGGAGATGTGCCCGTGTCGCCCTTCAGTTGTGGGTTTGATTCTTGTGGCCTTGCCGGGCGTGATGGGTCATCACCCATCTTATGGGTTGTTCTTTTTCTAAAACTAAAAAATTTCACTAACATGTTTTAACCTCAAAGGTTTTCTTATACCTTTTAATTTCATTCCAATACATTAATACCTCAACGTCTTATATATTTTCATTTTTCACCTCCATATGATAAAATAAAACTTTTTCCAATAGAAAGAACATCATACCTTGATCATGGTGTCTATATAGTTTCATCATCATCTTGTTCACATAGGTATAAGGTCCATTCATTTAAAGAATTATTTAGATATCCTTTAAAGTAATTTTCTTCTTTCATCCAAATACACCTTGTAAAACTTGGGTCATATGGGTGTTTGTAGAAAAATAGTTTCATAAAATAATCATGTATGACATATAATTTTAAAACATCTGATAAAACCTAATTTTCATAAAAAATTCGGACCGAGTTTGAGTTGAAACTTTCAATCAATGGTCCTTCTAAAATACCATAAGTATGTGCAAAGAGGCTATATTATAAAAACAAATATAAATAGGTTCTGAAAGGGTCTCCTTATTAAGCACCTTTTTCAAAATCATAGTATGATTTAAAATCCTTTAATAAGGTAAAATATTAAAAAATTAATTTATAATATTTACCTTTCTTGAAAATATGAGAATATTGAGAAAATAGGATTCGATTAAATACAACTCATGATCCACGATGATATCGAGGTATAGTGGATGTGTTTGATATCTCAAACAACTACTTCCAAATTAGTTTTATGCTAGAAAAAGTTTCACAATAATCTGAACATGACTTTACAATAATTATTGCAAGCATGTCATCAAGAAGAGATTGGAATGTTGTTTGAGATCCTCCTCCTTCCATTTGTAACTGAATTTTCTTGATCTGAAAAAAATTTTAAACAAGGATTTAACTGAAATAATAGACATAGGGACTAACCATTTATTTAACTAAAACTCCTAACCCCTAAAGTTGTCCAAACCAACCTCTGATACAAACAATAAGGACCTCCCCTTAAAACATTACATAATATTGAATTAAATGAATAATTCACATTGAGGATATTTTCAGGTTTAGAGTTTTAGAGAATTAGGAAATAACTATTAAATTACATCTCAAAAATTACAAAGTTGAAAATTATATTCAGTTTCCATTTTTTCATAAAATAAAAACTCGTAAAAAAAATGTCTAGTTCAAAGTTTTAGATAGAATGACCATTTCTTGATCCCATCCTTGACCCTATTCATATTTAATTCATGTGGAAAACATTTGAAAAACTTGGGATGAGCATAAAAAGCTCAGTAAGGGTTATAAAATAAGGAATGAAAACATTATCCCATCAATAAATACAAAACAATGAAACCATACTTTTCAATCATAACATACCTTATGAAATCATAGGATTTATGAATAACACACAGAAATCATAAATCATAAATGTAACTTATGGCATACATAACAATCTTACATTTTAGCTTTCACAGCTACATAGGGAGTTACATTTATAATACCCATCACATTATATTCCCTAAATCTCTTAGGAGAAACATTAATTTTTACCTCTGTCATGTTACACAATGCATTGGAGAGCTATCTCGGGCTCACCCATCCTAGGTTTATCACGGAACCGCCCGTATAAGTAAACAATGCCAAATAATCATAACATATTCATAACACATAAAACAAGCATAAAGGAAAGACAACATTTTCACATTTTAATCACAATATATCATTTTAAGATATTTACAAAATCAATGCTTTATCAAACCATTTTCAAAACCATTTAAAACATTTAATAAATAGATTTTTGAATCAATGTTTCCCATAAAACTTTGAATATTTTAAAGGAATTAACATTTTAAAACATTAAAGTTCATATAAATAAATCCTTAAAACCATTTTTAAATCATGTACATTAATGAGAAATATTTATAATAATAAATCATTAAAACATTTAAAATGATATTTTAGATAAAGAGTTTTTAACAAAATGAGAGATGCTTGAATGCAAATAATTGAGGAATAACATCAATAAAATCTTACAATATCGTGAGAATAGAGATATACATGACATATATGTCAAATGGTAGTATATACACCATATAAAATTTAATTTTTGTATAACAATAATTAAGTTCCAATGGAATGTAAATTGAGACAAAGACCCTTGCAATGATCATATCCTTAGATTAAGGAAAAATCAATGACATAATTATGTGTGAAAAATAAGAATACACCCAGTATAAATTGATATTAGGTGTAAAAAAATTAGAGTACATTAACTCATATTTATAGTACGGCATAATCAAGAAGTATAAGTTTAACCCTATGAATTAAAATTTGGTTAAGAAGTCCTCTTACATAAATTCGACAGCATAATGTCGTCACTTTAAAATTAAAAAAATGAGTTGATGAGAGATAAAATGGTCTCTCATCACATGGACATAAAATTTATAGAAATATGGATATAGAATAACATATCCCAACATAAGAAAAAGTAAATCAAAATACATGACATAAAAAAGAAGCCTTTGACAAAAAGAGTATGGTGAAAGGTTCCCTTACCAATTTGGTAACTTACGAAACATACACCCCATGAAGGAAGGATCATAAAATGAAGATATAAATACCCATAAATTAAATTATATTACACAAAAAATACAATCATGGGAAGTACATACACCACACAATAGGAAATAGTGGAAAATATTGCATGAATCTCAAGGGAAAAAAGTGAGTTGAAAACCCCTTACCACATTGTAATCAATCGAGTCGTATGACCAAACGTTAATAACCACCAAATGAATCATATGATAACATGAATATAAATAGAATCGTGATAATATATATCAAATGTCAGTACACAATACACCACAGCAAGAAATAAGTGGCGAATAATGGAAATCTCACAAAATTAAATGTGATATAAGAAAACCCTTACCACATTTTAATTAATAGAGTTGTATGAACAAAAGTTAATAACCACAAAATGAATCACAGAATACCATGAATATAAATATAATCATGATAATATATATCAAATTTCAGTACACAATACACCACATGTAATTAATAAGTGGTGAACAATTGAAATCTCACGGAATTAAAAGTGATATAAGAAACCCCTTACCTCGTGCCTAACTTGACCCATTCGTTCTTTAATCTCTTGAATAATAAGATAAAGTTAATTTATACTTGATTAAGAACATTTTTAAATTTTATTATTCATTTTATATCACTTATTACCATATTATAAATGTTACGAAATCATTTAAGTTAATAATGGTTGTTTTGTCGATATTTGGTACTTGAGTCAAAAATGAACTTCTTATAATTACAAGTTGTTCAAGTGGTCAAAATTATATTATATATAGAATTATATTCATGATTTAGATATCATATATATCCATTATATGTATGTATTTATAATATTTTGTAACATTTCGAGATAAAAAATGAAATGCACCATTCATGGAGACGGTAAGTCGTACGTACGCATGAACGCCACCTTAATTTCTATTTCATATTCAAGGGAATGAAAAATTAATGATAAATAGGTATATTATAATTCTAGTATAATATAATTTGATATATATGTTACATAATTTCATTAACTTCATCCTTTATATGTTCCATGGATGTCATGAACGAATCATATCACCTTGAGGGGGCGGTAGTCCTCACTTCCTCAAATGAAATTATCGTATTTACGCATATTGGAAAGCATAAATGAATGTTTGTAGATAAAAATTATAGAATAATATATAAAACATAAACATAATATATATCATTTATGAAATCAGTGGCATCATAATGGCCACCATGGTAGGTGGTAGGAGAATATTGAACAATCATTGTTTCGTGAGGCAGTAGTTCGTCGTCCACAGAAACAGTATGTTCTTTACCTGTTAGATAGAGGTGTGTGTAATTTTAGTTCGAATAATTATCATAAAAACAAACTAGTATATTGAGGATACTTTTTTGTTATAAAATAAAGGAATAAAAATAGTTTATGTGGTTGGAGAAGTAAAATAAAACAAAAGAACTTAAGAGAAGATGTTACCTTTAAATCAGGTATCTCCCTTTAGTTTGAACCAAAAGGATTAATTGAATTGCCTTATGCCTAGGGGAATACTTCTAGGATGATTATAGGGATGTAGGGAGATTAATTTGGTAGATGTTGGACGATCCAAGGGTCTTGAGAGGTGTGAGTAAAGGGTTAGAAGTGAGGGATTTTTATAAGTGGGGAGGGTCTCTTTAAGAAAGTTTAAAAATATTATTTTATTATATAATTATTTTCGGTTTATAATGGTCCAAAACTTATTAAAGAAAAATATAATATGACTCATGTTCAAAATAAAATTATCCAATAAGAATTTTACTGGTTTTAGATATTTTTTTAGTCTTTATAATCTTATTTATTTAAATCATTCATTAATGAGGTAAATATTGCATCATTATTGTGTCATAAATAATTTTATTTATTTGATGTATAAAAATTATAAAAAAAATACCATAATGGAGGAAATATTTTTATCTTTCCAATTAATATTTATAGTCCAAGAGATAACTTATATAACCCTTTTTAAGAATTCATTTACTAAATGATATATGTTTATGTCATTTTTGTCTTTACTTTAAATTAATTAATATAAAGTATCATTATCACTCCCAAGTGGCTCCATGGGGTCCCAAAATCGACCTAAGGATGACCAGAGTCATAACTGTATTAACCAATAGGATTGGGACACATTTTAGGGTAATTTTATATTATTATAATAATATTTGTTTACCCTTATTTACCAGATTTACCCTTTAACCATGGTAAATAAAAAATTTACTGAAGTAAATATTCAAAATTTATACAAATAAAAGATACCTATTTACACAATTTGAACCTCAAGATTACAGATATGGAATCCATTTTTCCAAATTCAAAACACTGAAGTGGTATAAATTAATTTAAAATTAATTCTCACTATCAAAACAAAACGTGTGTTTTTAAAAATAATAAATATCAAAATATTGACACTTATTTATGTCCAATTTCATAGTAAAATTACATCCAATGAACAAAATTCGATTAAATGGTAAAAATATAATCTAATTACACTTTAAAACCATTTAAAAAGATAATATAGCAATATAAATATATTAGATTTAAAGGCAGTTAAAAATTAAAATATAGTATTTGTCATTATTCATAAAAAATGAACTTTATCATAAAAATACCAAAATTTTATCCAAAGTAATTTTTTTATCCTAATTCTAAAAAAGAATATTATTTTTTCAAATAGAACATATAAAAGTGACCTAAACTATATATAAAGAGGGTTCTCCATCAAAAGGCGGTAAATCAACATTTTAATGAATATTAGAGTATTTATGCTTAAAATCGGAATCTTTCTTATTTTAAGCCTCTAAAATTTATTGGATAAATGTAAAAACATTTAACAAACATGTATATTCATGTTTTAGTTAGTTCTGTTTTTTCCCACCAATACAATGACTAGGCATTAACTACCATTTAAAATAATATTATATTTTTATTTTTTAGTATGATCCAACGTTGTGTGTAACATAAGATTTCAAAGAATCTCATTATTGCGTATTGGGTGCGTTATTAAACATAGAATACCCTTTACAGTGAAATTAATATTTAATTCACATATTTTAATAAATATGAAGATATCATATTCTTTATTTACCTGGGATGTTACACCTACCTTATGATTTTAGGTGATCATTCGTCAAATATCATCCTCTGATTCGAGGTGAAATTATTGAAATCAGAATTCAAGAAAGACACCCTAAAAATAAAGAAAATGATCTCACATGGAATTATTATTCCAAATTTTTGGAAAAAATAATAATAGAATCATAAGGAATCGAAGAATCATTCTTGGATATCTAATTCACCTAAGAGAGCTTGAATATGAGATCTTATGAGGGAGTTATAAGGGAAACTAGGAGAGGAGAAGGGAGAAGACCATAGATGGAGGAGGCACTTGCATGGGAGAAAAAAAGATGAGGAATAAGGAAATATGGAGGGAGGTAAGTATGGTAAAATCACCCACCTTTATTGAACCGCATGGTTAGGATACATGATTTGGTTAACCATTATCCAACTGTGTGTTTCTACTTTCCCAAGGCACCTATACCTAACATGGATAGGTGTAGGGTTTTCAGACCATGTACAACCCATTCTCACCCAATGAAATTTATTACAGGTTCTTTGTATGGTTTTCTAGCCACCTCACGTGGTCTTTTATAATTGAGCTCTACTTCAAATGGGAGGCATTGTATGGGCTGCATTATAAGCACAAATTATGCACTAACCATGCACCCATTGATATGTCTCCTAAAATTTGGTTATCAAATACTGACACTCTTTAATCCAAACTAAACCTCCAAGACATTTATCGGTCCTTAAAAATCATCTAAAAACAACATACTAATTCATTTTAATTCTTATAATTAATCTCTAAATCCCAATTTAAAAGTTGTCATGTCCACCAAACATAAAATTCTAATTTACTCATTAATTCAACCCATTCAAAAACCCAAAATTCTATAACCTCCGCAATATAAAACATCTCATCCCTAACCTATTTGGTATCTTTTAGAGTTTCTACCGAATATATCCATCTCAAGAACATCACCCCGGTCTACCTTAGTTACTCAGTCACAGGTCAATTCGAGTTGTGTCTCCCCACCTTAAGAAGTTCCTACCCAGTCTCTTCTTGACCCAATTTACAATAATTATGAGGGTTCCATAGACCATCATATGGACATACACATCCCAATGTGATATACCATCATTCTTGTACCTCTCCAAGTGCTCAATTCATACTAGTGTCACTCATGGAACACACATTCTCATACCGCAACTGATGCCAAAAAGAGGTATCACATCATATATGTATGTATGTATGTATGTATGTATGTATGTATGTATGTATGTATGTATGTATGTATGTATGTATGTATGTATGTATGTATGTATGTATGTATGTATGTATGTATGTATGTATGTATGTATGTATGTATGTATGTATGTATGTATGTATGTATGTATGTATGTATGTATGTATGTATGTATGTATGTATGTATGTATGTATGTATGTATGTATGTATGTATGTATGTATGTATGTATGTATGTATGTATGTATGTATGTATGTATGTATGTATGTATGTATGTATGTATGTATGTATGTATGTATGTATGTATGTATGTATGTATGTATGTATGTATGTATGTATGTATGTATGTATGTGTGTATGTGTGTATGTATGTATGTATGTATGTATGTATGTATGTATGTATGTATGTATGTATGTATGTATGTATGAATTCCTACAAAATATCTTGATGTCTATGCATCTCATACAAATCTTGCATCATACTTGATGCCCATATACTAACCAGTTCCTGGTTAGTTCAATCACAACATGAGCACCTTCTGCACCCTTATCAATCATTACAGAAACATAAAGAGTGTGCTTGTAATCATGGCATACCTCTACTCGTCATCGGATCCATGGCCTACTCTGAAACTTCCTGATCAAAAAACAGACCCTGAACTAAATCATGACTTCTAAAATCCTAACATCTTGGTGGAGATTCACTAGATATGATCCACTTACACCACTACTGGGTCTCTCTCTCCCTTCCATGACCTACACATGAAGTAGTATCCCAGTTACCATCTCCTAGAAACGCTCTAGTTCCTAAATTAGATCCATATGTCTAACCTGGTCCACAACTTCCAAATACCTAAGAAGACTTCCTATATAACTTGTCTAGGTTCCCCATTTGGCCACATTCCCATTACTCCTTCATAGGTCACTCACATTAGGTTCAAACATGACTCTTCTTCCCACACAGGAAGCACGCTATTGACGACCCAATCCTTGGTATTATACCCTAATATGTATCTTAACTTACTTACTAAGACACATCATGGTATCTCTTCTGGATAACCAAATCACCATGACCAGTCTCACCTAGTGCTATCACTCACCTCGAATAAGTTTGATCTATTAAGTTTCCCTTGGCCATTAGCACCTGATTTACTACCTCTAAGAAAGAGTCTAACCTAAATATATATAAATTTATGTAGATGGATGCCTCAAACCATCCTCTAACCATCTCACCTTGGTGATTTCATTACCTATCATAGAAGGTAAAAATTCGGACAATTTTGTTAAACTCTTTACATAATCCATAATGGATGTATCCCTACAGCAGTTTCTTAAACTCACTAGATCAGTTTTCCCTTCATATTTTTGGGAATAAATGGTCAAAGAACCTAGACTTCAAATCCTTCCATATTATTCCATAATGCTTACCATAGTGTACCTTTATGTCCCTCCTTTTCTTTTTTATCCTCTAATCATGTAAGTAGCTAATTTCACCCTCAAACCTGGGGATTTATCGAGATATTCAAATATCATCTACACAGACTCGATCCAATTCTCTATTGCCAGCAGTACACCCTGACCCTAAAACAATTATGGGTGTTAAGACTAGATCTCCCACATCAGATAATCCACATATGGTTCATCTCCGTGAGCTTCCATGTTAATAATATATATGGGACTCATACCATGATTTCCTTGATCTTCTTACATAGGCATGGCCAAAAATATACCATCTATTGCAGTTTCCCCACCTATCTCAGAGCCTCTACTTGTGAATCATGATCATCTGAACCCTTAGGAGTCTCATACTTATTCTTAGGGTCCTCATTCCATGCATGTTCTAGAAACACCACATATCTTCCCTCATGATGCTCCACTGAATCACATCTATTTGGCATCATGCTAGAGAATAAATACCATGGTAAATAATAGAAATAATATATATATATATATATATATATATATGGAATGTTGTTAGATTAATCAGATCTCAGCACCCTTACACTTCCCTACCGCACAATATCACATATCATCCAGCCTCAGGGACCCCCACCTACACATATCAAATTCAGTTATCACATATAATTTTTATATAATATCACACACTATCTCATAAAGAACCACATTCCTAGGCTGTCTTGGTAGAATTCCACAAAAATGCTATGCAGGAAAACACTATTTTTCTTTTTTTACATTAAATAGACCAACTCATTTTTTCATATTCTAGGTTTCAGAAAATAGTTACAAGCACATACACATATCATATAATCCTAAGTTCCAATTATGATGCATAAATACTCTTCACATTTTATAATGTGCCAAGGGTAAAAATATCATAATCTAAAAACATCACATCCAATTGTTCCACATTATGTGAAAATAAATCAACCTTAAAAGTTAAAATCATAACATCAACTTATCACCCCTGGAAACATGGTATATCTCCCATACATAGGGATGCTGGCACCCAAGCATGATCTCTTTACCCGGTTCTGACTACATACTCTTATCCAATATATCATGACCTATATATTAGGATAAAAGAAAACGAAATAGATCTAGTACCATTTATAGCACCTCTTCCTAGGATCCACTGATCTAATACTCTAGGTTGGAGTTCCACTATTCCTTAGGAACACCTCCGCATATGCTAAAGGCTACTAACTAGTAGTGAGGTTCTAATTAGGTGATATTGAGGAGACTATACCCTCTGTTGATGATAATAATAATGTACCATCACTATGGAATAAATTGAATAACTATGAGTAAGTAATAATAAACAACATTAATAACAAGTCAACAGAAACATCCATATATATCAGATAAAGTATACATGTTAGATGGTCATATAAAAATTGACATGCAATATCACCCATGGTCAATCATATAAGAAAATACTTGAAATCCCAAAAATAAACTCTAGCTCGATGCAAAGAACCTCCATATTCCATCTTCCATCTATCCCATTCACTTGTGCATTGCTTCTCACTATGTTTCAGAGCACGGTCTCAGTCCCTTGCCTGGTCTCAAACCCATGAAGCCTACACAAGTCTCGAGGGGGCCATGTAGGGTGTGAGTATGAACTTATTAGGCCACCATAAATGTGTTATTATCTTACATCCATATTTATAACACTGTATACATACATAAATAAATATAAACTTCACTCATGAATAAAATAAATAACCCACTTTACTCATTCTCAATAGCCAAGAGGTAGAGTTTTCTTACTTTGACCAACACCGAAAATGGAATGATGTATCCATAGTCTTTCACATCTAAATAAACCTCAATCTCAACCCATAAAGTGTGATGTGGAACCTCATGAAAACTATCTTATCATATATATATATATCTTATCACAAGTAAATTTGTGTCCCAATGGAATGACCAAAAAACATATCATAAGTCCCCCGGACTTCGGCTTTCAAAACCATCATCAGCTTAATATCCCAATGTCCCAATACACAGTGATGTTTTTCCTTCTATAAATAATGATCCACCACCATCTTAGAAGCCAAACATCCAAGGCATGGTGATATCCTCCCTTCTATAATCCTAGCCCATCGACCATTAATTTCTTGGAAATCCTCAACCATGATCTGATGTTATTAGTCACCATCAACCTGGCCCATCATCAATCAATATCACAACGAGCCTCAGTCCCCATAGGATGGCCTCACTCGCCATAAACTATGAATTTATACGATGAGAACCTCTTATATAACTGATGGTCAACACCATCCCCTATGATACTAAATCTATGGAGGCCTCCACCAAAAATGAGTAGTCAGCACCACATCAACTAATCTATCATATGTGTGCACATGACTACAAAGGTGTTATCATCCAGTCATAGTGAGCAGTAATCACTAAAATTTCCTAATCCACACCAACTAAAAACCTTGTTTCTTCATGTGAAACTCATCACCCATATAGAACATGGTCATCACTATCAACTTCAACATGATGATCACATTACCTATATTATAATGGTCAACACTATCCCATATATATTTGTCCATTCCCTTGGCCTGATGAATCTTGTTGTCTCAATCATGTTGATCACATAACCCCATGTATTCTTGTCCATTCCCAAAATGTTCTCATACAACCAATTAAATCATATAATATTTCAATTAAATTAAATAATTTAAACAACCAGAATAAAATTCCAAACCAAACAAAGATACCAAACTAGGCTTAACATAATTAAAGAGACAAGAAAATTCCCATCGTCTTCTCACAAAATCAATTAAATAAATTAAATTCAAGATTTAATTAATAATTGTTTCACCTAGATAACCCCCATGCTACTATATTAAAATATTCTTTCCATATCACACATATATAAATGTAGAAATGTAGTAACCACCTACCTTATGCTTTCAAACTCTCACTCATAGAATAATAGCCACTGATTTAAGTTGAAATGAGATAAATTTGGATTCTAGGCAAATTCCTTGAAAAAGGTAAAATGAAATCACATGGAATTAGTGTTCCAAAAAGTGATAGAAAATAATAATAGAAGCATGGGGAATCAAAGAGTCGTAGTTGGATATCCAGCACACCCATTGGATCTTCAATCTGAGATCATAAGAGGGAGTTACAAAGGGACCTAGGATATGAGAATGTAGGAACCCATGACTGGAGGAGGCACACACATGGTAGAATAAAGGAAGAGGAATAAGGAAATAATGAGGGTTGTTTCTCTTTCTAAAATCATTCCCTTTAATGAACCACATTGTTAAGATGCATGGTTTGGCTAACTGTGTGCCAACCGTGTAGTGACACTATCCAAAGGTACTTTCACCTCACATGGCTAGGCACTTGGTTTTTCATTCCAGGCATAGCCCATGTACAGCCTCTACAATTTATTACAAGAACCTCAAACAATTTTATGGCCACCTCACACAATTTTTTCTAACCATTCACTAGTTCAAATAATTCATATGATTTTTTTACATAGTTAGCACTAAATATGTGCCAACAAAAGCCAAGTGTGGTGTAGCTCAATAATATCAAAGCTAAACCAGACCTATAAGACACTTATCAAGCCTTAAACCCTATCTAAAAACAATGTAATAACATGTTTTAATTCTCAAAATTAATCTTTAAATCTCATATTAAAATATTTACCATCCACCAAACTTAAAATTTTTATTTACTTGGGAATATAACCCATTAAAAAACCATGATATTACATCTTAAGGGTAGTTTTCACACTGAAATATCATAGAATCTCCCCGCTATAATGAGAACCCAGAATTTCCCTGATAATATTATTAAATATTTGTTATATATACAGATGATATAATTTTATGGGATGGAAATGATATATGCTATAAAAGGTAGAGACGACTTTTATGCACTTTCTCATGGTGTACAACCTTACAAATTTTCATTCCATGAGATTATGGGAACATAACTGGCCACTAATAAGTCCACATTCATAAGTGTTATTTGATGTTTCTATATATGGAAATTTTTAATTGTACATAGAAATTAATATTATTATTAATTCATATCATAAGTTTCGTATATTGATGTATTGATGAAAACTGTGATAATATATTCTCACGGTGAGGTGGGATACATTGGGTGTGTCACAAGTGATGTTGCATTAAATAATAATGCATAAAAATATTTTTCTCTTCTCTATTTAAAATAATTTTATATCTTATGCCCATTATGGGATTTAAACTTCCTAATTAAGTTTATGGCCATCGAATTTTATCATAAAATTAATTTTTGGAAAGTCAAAGAAAGAAACGTTGAGGATATGGTTGATGACACCAGCATGATTTCTTATTGATTAAAGATGTCATGATAAAGTGATTATACTGCACATTGTGCATTCATATGTGGTTATTTTTGTTATAGAATTTAAAATATTTCTATATGGGTGACATGGAATTTTTCTATATTTTAACCATGAAATTTATGTATGAAAACCTAATTCCACTAAAAAGGGTCATATAGGATCACACACTAAGTGTATTCAAAACCTCAATTAAATTCTATTTTAATTTAACATTCTCAATAAATATTACTCTCATATGTGGTTTAATAATTATCCATGTATGATTGATCGTGAATATTCAATAACCAATTATTGGATATAATATATATGTGAGTTGAATATTTAATAAATATTTATTTTCCATTTTAGTGGATATAATATTTATTTATTTATCGGTGAATAATGCAATGAATTTTATTTATTTAAATAAGTAGTCATTATTCAAGGTTCGCTAAATATTGAGGAGGATGTAGGATGAGTTAATGACCCAATAATAAAATACATATTAAATATTATTTGAATAAATATTGATTCATTTATTCTTGAAAAATAATATTTACTTTATACATAAGTTTGGAACAATTTAAGTAAATATTATTATTATTATTATAGACATGGGGTATTATAAGAATTTTGGAAATTAATAAGTTTTTGGGTGAAATTATAATTTATTTAATCCTTGATCTATATAATCTTTATTATGTCATTTCTAAACCTAATCATCATTGTTCATAGTGAAATTCTATAGTTAATTAACTCAAGCCCTAGAGAGCCTTTCTTCTCCTAGAACGCTCTCATGAATAGAGAGATACACCACCACTAATATCTCAATACTAGAGAGATCAATAATAGTCCTTCCGCATGAAGATATTATTATGTTGATAAATAAAAAATGACACAAGTTTCATAATCTGTTGTGTTAAAACCTAGGAATTTCTATATAAACATTTGGAGCTTTTCGGTATATGTTTGGATAATCGTTAAGAGTGATTGTAGAATTTAATCCTATCACCACAACGACAAAACCGTAATAAGTGGTCTACTAATTCATCAATAAAGAAATAAACTGAATTAAAGTTATTTATTTATCCAAATAAATTATTTATAAATTATATGTGATGGTATTTTATTCTTTGTTCGGGTGTAATAATCAATAAATCTCTAATTTAATTCTATTGTTCATGAAATCATTCATCGTGTACATCTTGTATTATTCATTGATTATGAAAAAAAATTATTTATAAACTGTCCATTATTCGCTTCCACTGCACCCAGAACCTAAAATACATATATAATGATAAAATATTTTCATCACACAAATTCAAGGGGAAACTGAGGCCACAACACCAAGGCATGTGTGCCTTTAACAAACAAGGACAGGATTACTCAGCATCAAACAATCATCTTAAGCAAACAACCATTTTAGTAATTTCTTGAATTCAACTACTCATTATTCATAGGTTCTACGGTAATATTCTACCTATAATAAACAATTATCTATATCTAAGAATCAATCATATATATATTTCATGCATAGATTCCATATATCATTAATTTCAAGAAATAATGGTAATAAATTTACATACCTATATCATTATTCATTTCAAAATTATAGATTTACATTGTTTATCCAATTTCAAGCATATAAACCATTCTAGAAAACAATAACAATCACAATAAGGGATATCACCCTAAATATCAAATTAAGAGGTAATAGCATCATATCATAAATCCCATGTGATAAAAATATCTCAAATACATATTTCTTTATTCCTTAATTACCTATGTTATCAACTTCATTAGGTTAATTTCATTATTAAATAAAGAAACTAAATCATTAGGGATTTTACTCTATAGTGATCCTCCAAGAGAAGAGAACAAATAAAAAATAAGGATAATAGGATAAGCTAGAGTGCCTTGATCTAATACTTCAATATGATAAAATAGGTTGTTTAGTCTCTCAAAGTAAGTGGTTAGAGGGTATTTAGAAGTCTAGGGTTAAACTTGGGTTAGAAAAGAAATCTAAAATATGAATTAAGGTAAATTTGGCCCACAATTTATATGGGAATCCCATAAAGACTCCACCACAATGTAGCGGCATGAAAAAACACTTATGGTGGCTCTCAGAAAAAAGAGATCTGAATCCTAATCTATTTGAAATTTTTTGAATCCTTGAGTCTTGTGTCTTTTAAAAAATCATTTAATGCTCTCTTTTATATCACCTCAGACCTGTACTCCCAAAATCTAGTGTGAATAAGAACATACTTTACATACTTGCATCGATACTAACTGTAGATTCTTGGATATAACTATCTCATAATTACATGAATTAAAGAAAATATTGCATGAAATACATTCCCAAGATATTTTAGATTTATATATTTATATAATTAAGAAAAGTAATAAACTAATAAATCCCATTTATTTCCCAAAAATGAACCTTTTTCCACTCTATAAGAAAAAACATAATACATAATAAGTATTCAATATCTCCCATAACTTTTCCACATAATCTATTCTACTAGACATACCATGTGTTATAATTTTATTAAAAACATTGGGAAAAACATAATAAATGGTGAGTTTAAATTCATATTAAGGGTAAAAATAAGAGATAAAAATTTGAATATCATAAGTGATCATAAGATGAGCATAAATAATTTCGTAGTAATAGATAATCAAAAATAAATCCATAATATAATAAAACTGGAGCATGATATATCCATGGATAATGATTTAAATAAAAAATCACATGAATATAAATTACCAGTTACTTAGTGATGAAATTTATAATGTAAAATATATTGATATCACTATCAAGGACTCATACAATAAATCATTATTTATATTAAGGTCATAGCCAAGACATCATTCTTATCATCAAGACCATGGTCAAGACATATTTTTGAATTTTGTATGCATACACCAAATACGCAAATATTTTTCTCTCATGAAACCTATCAATGAATCAAAGGTATATATAATTTCTACCCCCACCTATCACTTGTTTAAGTCCAATGCATTCATCATATGATATAAACAATAAACCACATATAATCAACCTTTCAGATAATCATCCATATTGTAATAACATATAGAATGACAATATTTTTAACCATGTAAATAAAATGGATAAAAATATAATAACCTATCTAGAGAAATAAGTTGTATGGTTAAACAATACATAGTCAACTTTCCTGATTAATCAAAAAACATCCATATCAAAATAATAAATATATGGATTTGCAATAATTCCCTAAATAATAAATGGAATAGATTTCTATATAAGCATCCCTCAAACAAACATTTTTTGGAGTAATGTTTATATGGTTATGTAAATAATTTTTATATTTAATCAACGTATGGAATATATTTGAGGACCCTTAAATCAAATAAATGGAAAACAAGGTATCCATAAAGTAAATGAATTAGAATAAAATTTATTCGTATTTGTAGTGGATAGTTAGGAAAGACAAAGGACATGATGAATCATTTATTAGATAAAAGATAACATTAAATATTATATTTATACAAATAAGTTGGATGGATGAATTATGAAATATCCCCAATGTAACAAAGTAAACTTATAAGGACTTTGACCTAGATTAAAAAATCTTTATAAAAGAATGATTCGAATGGAATCACACAAGAAGGGATCAAGAATCAAACAACTTTATACTATGGGTTTAATCCCTAAAATAAAAAATATATATTTATTAAAATATAAATCATGTAACATAAATACCTTGAGTTAAAACCATTTTGAATATGAAAATTAAAATGTAATTTAAAAATAAATTATCTATTATAAAATATTTTTTACATTAATGAAAAATACAAACATACATTTCACTTTCAAAAGTAACTTTGAAAAGGTGAAGAAAAATATTTTGAAATCATTTAATTTTAAAAATATTATCCAATAATTGAGTCTTCAAAATGAAATAAACTTTTATATAACAAATATAGAGCTAAAGATACAAATTTTTATTCTGAAAGGAACCTTTTAAATACTTTACAAATATATTTTTTTGAAAACCCTCATTGTAAAAGGAGTAATAAAAAATTATTTATAATAAAACATAATTTTAAAAACAATAGGATTATAAAATAGAATATAAAAAAATATTATGGTTTTAGAACCAAATTATTGAAGATAAATGTTCAAGATAAAAGATTATAACTCAAAGAAATGAGATTATGGTTATCAACATCCATTAAAAGAAATGTACTTCATAATGTAATAAATATTCGATAATGATTTATGTAGTAGGAAATTAAATCCATAGAAGATAACTATATAATGCCACATAATTCAATCATGGGTGCAATTTACCCAACATATATGAAATAAGTTCAATAGAACGATCATAATTCAAGAAAAAAAAGTTAAGTTACCAAAAATCCTTACTACTGAGGTAACAATTGAATTGATATCTATTTGAAGAAGTGAATGTGATTTGGATAATTATATCCCATGAAATAAAAAAATATGATAAAAATATATCCATGATCATTAAATACATCTTACATTGAAAACATGGTGCACAAAATTTATTATGTCGCAAAGAATCATAATCAGGACCAAGAAAACCCTTACCTCAATTCCTTCTTAATAGAAATGAAATATAACTATATGTATAAAAAAATTAACTATATTAATCACCCATTTTAAACCCATTTTAATATCTATAACCATTTATAAACATTATTTATAATTAACATCTATATGTACATTAGTAAGTTATTATCTGTTTTCGATATCAGGTATCATTAATCTTGATTGTTTTGAACCAGTTTCATAAAAATGGAGTTGGTATTCATTGTTGTTAAAACTTTCACTATAAGGATATAATTATAGGTATTTTCATAGATGTTACATGTTATTTATAAAGTTATAATTTCATTTCATGGTATTTTCGGTTACAATCTATTAGGATGAAATCAACAATGATCGTCGTTCAGTGATTCTTAATGAACGAATGGTGTTTTAGTAGTTAATGAGTTTAATAATAATGTTACAATTAAAGAAATAAAAAATAATTAGTTATATATTTCTATAATATTATATCATTAATTAAGTTTTCATATTCATCCACGATATAAATTCATAGCATTGTTCAAGTGGGTGGTTAAACAGACTCAAACATAAATATACCATGATTAATGGGTGACTATATGGTTGTTTAGTTGTAATATCATTATACTAGAAACACAATGATTTAATTTAGTTTTTATTAGTGTTATATGTCATAATTTTTTGTAATTAAAATAAAAATTAATTGATATAAAAATATTACATAATATGAATAAAAAGATATTCCTCTTAGTATACATGTTTTAAATGGGTAAATTGACAATAATAAATTGATGATCACATCATTAATAGGTTATATAAATTTTCATAAGATAATCAGATTTATCCATTAAACTCATTCTTATCTATAACCATGAATTTTTATAAAGAAAAGAGGAATGTATCTTTTTATGGAGGTGATAATTCATGGGTACGCATAGATGATGATTTTGTTTTTCAATTACTAGGAGGAATGTATAATATATTTTATCATTTAATAATATAAAATAAGTTATAAATGTAATAATTATTTATCAAATTCAACATTACTACCATCCATATAATATGGGTAAGTAAAATGAAACATGATACATAAATATTTGTATTTTATCTAAGTATATTACAGCATTGTTTAAGTTTTATGTTGTGTGTGGAGAAATATATTGATCACATTGACTTATTTAAAGGTAATAATATATTAAAATAATATTATGTTGCATTATACCCCTTAAATAAATTTCATACTTTCAATTTGACTCATAAGATGAGGGTAATTTCTATATGGAATTCATAATTAATTATGCACTACTAGATGATTATGGGTTTATTTATGATGTGGAGTGAGATTTATATATATGAAAATTATTATAATACCTTTATAAATTTATATAACACATTCCAAATTTCACATAGAATTATAATCTGGGAATAAGATATTAGTCTATAAGGAATAACATCACACAAACCATGAAAATGATTTAATAATAATCATAACTCCATGTGTTTTTATTTTTAACTCAATATCCTATATTTGGTTAAAACATTCATGACATAATATATCATAAAATATAGAGTCAAGAATCGCTATCCTATTTAATAATTTTTATTTTTTAGTATTTTCCTTTTTCTAGCAGTTTAAGAGGATCTTGGTGACAATTTCTCCCATTGAACATTAGTTTAGTGTGTTTATTTTCATAGTACCAAATTTCCTTATAGTTTAAGATATGAATTTTTATTGATTCTAGATTCAACTTAAATCTATGAGTTTTATGTCCTTCATCTTCACACTTATAGAATATATTTTTTCCTTTAATCCAATTTTCCCCATGACTCTTTCCATAAATATAACTTAAAAGAAATTGAATCTTCTTTATTTCATCATCTTCATCACCTAAACTTACTTAAGACTCCATTTTCTATTATTTTATTTATATGGGGATTAAAATTTGTTCATGTTGTTAATAATAATTCATTATATCTATTTTTCATAATCATAGGGTTTCTAACCCTAGACCCAATACCATTAGGTTGCTTGTTAGGACAATCCCTACATTAAACATACAATTCGTTTTTAATTTAATTACTTCATAATTTAGTCATTACTAAAACCAAAAGGATTTAATCATGATTTATTAATAATTAACACCATAATATAATTATTTTAAGATAATTACAAGATGAATTTTTCCTCAAAATGTATTACTCTTAAAAATTATTACATTAGATTTTAGTTCAACTTAAATCTCTATCGGTTCAATATAGGTTTCTTTAATTTGGGTTCTCTACTAATTTTTATCCTACTTCTTTAAAATAATTAATCTTTAATAGTTTATTGTAAAGAGAATTTGATTTACCAAATAATATTCCCTTGGGAGTGTCAAACTAGGTTTGCAGTTATGCCTCTTTATCTTTCCCCAAGAGACAATCAAGTTAACACCTAATCCACACTTTTGGGGTTATTACCCCAAGGTAAATCTATTATAGTTCCTATAGTAGTATCCAAAAAAGGATAAAATTTATAAGATAAACACACAATCTCTACTTTAATAAAACTTCAAGTTGCTATCCTATACTTATTATTCTCACTTAGACTTATCTCAAGGGTTTTCATTAAAGTTGTCTTATCTCAATCCCTAAAATATTCAACATTACTAAATATAACCTAAAGGGTTATATGTACCTTTTAAATTATGATAAACTATAACTTATAACTCTATAATTACATTTATATCCTTTATTGAAAACGTATTAATCTCCAAATTTATCTAAACCCTACTCTGATGCCAATTATAGCACCTCGGACCTGCACTCCTAAATCTGGTTCATAAAACACATAATTTATGTAACATCCCAGGTAAATAAA
Source organism: Viscum album (assembly GCA_963277665.1). Lineage (NCBI taxonomy): Eukaryota > Viridiplantae > Streptophyta > Magnoliopsida > Santalales > Viscaceae > Viscum > Viscum album. The sequence continues at coordinate 73,711 of CAUJRU010001861.1, forward strand.
GAATATGAAATTTTCATATTTATTAATATTTTTGAATAAAATATCAATATTACTTTAAAGGGGATACTATGTTCGATGTCGTACCCAACACGCAACAACGATCTTCTTTGAAATCTTACATTGCACACTAATTATATAATAATATTATTTTAAATGGTAGTTAATGGATAGCCATTGTAATGGCGGGAATGAACAAAACTAACTACAAAATGATTATATATGTTTGTAAAATATTTTTACTTTTATCCAATAAATTTTAGAGTCTTAAAATGCGAATGAATCTAATTTTAAGCGTAAGTATTCTAATATTCTTTAAAAGGTCGATTAACCGCCTTTTGATGGTGAACCCTTTTTAAATCCACTTTTTGTCAATTTAATATGTTATATTTGACAAACTAAAATACTTATTTATAATCAAGACATCGAAATTTACTGTGTGTAAATTTCTGTTATTTTTCCGAAAAAGTTAATTTTTTTAATGAATAGTGAAAATGTAGTATTTTAATTCAAAACCTCCTTTTAGTCTAATTTATTTATATGGTCAGATTTTCTTTTTAATTGGTTTTAAAGTTTAATTAATATATATTTTTACCATTTAATCCATTGGTAGTCATTTTAATTAATTTCTCTTTGGAAAAGGGCATAAACAAGTGCCAAACTTTTGTTAGATATTGTTTCAAAAAAACCCGCTATTTTTTTTGACAATGGGGATTATTTTTAAATTAATTACTGAAATTTCTGTGTTTGGAATTTGGTAAAATGGATTCCATATTTTTAATCAAAAGGTTCAATTTATTTAATTAAGTCCCTTTTGTTTTTGTACATTATGAATAGTAATGACGGTAATTATCTTTGATTATCGTGATTAATTAGTAATCGGGTAGTTAAGGTTAATAAAATAATATCATAATAATATAAAAAGACCCCAACATGTGTCCTAATTCTAATATTTGTGTCATATCCGGCCATGGAATGCCTTGTGCCAAACCCTGGGACCACATGGAATCACTTTAGTGTGATAGTGACCTTATATTATATCTTTTATTTAAAAGGAAAGTATAACAAAAGTATGTAACACCCAAGTAAAAAAAATTAGTTTTGTCTGTGTAAACTATATATTATACTATAAATAGTCACTAGAAATCTAAAAAAAATTCCTACATCATAGTATTTGTTTTATAATTTTTGGACATTAAATAAATAAATTTATTTATGACACCGTGATGATGTAGTGATTACCTCATTAATGGACGATTTAAATAAAATGAAAAGATAAGGTAAAATATAAGCCTTAAACTTGTCTAAAACCTATTGTATGGGTGTATTTCGAACCCTTATCACCTTATCCTAGAAATATATAATTTTGGGACCATTAATATCTGAAAATCATTTTATAATAAAGTAACTTTTCAAGACTTTCCAAGAGTGCCCCTCCTTCCTTTTATAAAAGGACCCCAACTATAGCCCCTTACCCACACCTCTCAAGCCTTTGGATCAACCACAATCTGTACATTTTATCTCTCCACATCCCTCTATTCATCCTAGAATCCTTACCTTGGGCATGAAGCTCTTCAAGAATCCCTGTTTGTTCAAACCAAAGGGAGTTACCTGATTTAAAGGTAATGTCTTCTCTTATGTTCTTTTGTTTTATTTTGCTTCTCTAACCCCTTAAAATCTTTTTATTCCTTTATTTTTTAACAAAAACAGTATCTTCAATATACCAGGATGTCTTTAGGAAAAGTATTTGAGCTACACTTACACACACCTCCATCTAATGGTTAAAGAACATACTGTTTTCGTGGATGGATAATTACTACCTCACGAAATGATGATTGTTCTATCTTCTCCTACCACCTCTCATGGTGGCCATTATGATGGAACTATATTTTTTTATTATATATATTATATTTATTTCCTCTATATGCTTCTGTATTTTACATTTAAAATATACCTTTATTCTTTTCATTTTGTGCAAATGCGATAATTTCATTTGAGGAAGTGTGGACTACCGCCCCCTCAAGTGATGTGACTCGTTCATTAAATACATGGAAGTCATAAAGAATGAAATTAATGAAATTATGTGACCTATATAAAATATATATTTTACTGGAATTATAATATATATATATATATCAATTATTTTTAATTCCATTAATGTGACAAAGAAACAAAAGTAGCGTTTATGCGTACGTACAGACTACCGTCTCCATGAACGGTGCATTTCATTTTCTGATCTCCAAATGTTATGGAATAGTATAAAATGAATATATACTAGATATATATGATATTTAAATCATTGATACTATTCTTTATATTCTTTAATTATAACTACATGGACAATTATTTTCAAACAAGTTCATTTTTGACTCATATACCGAACATCAACAAAAACGTCTCATATGAACTAACATAATTAACTAATTATTATAACATTATAATATGTGATATGAATTTAATAATAAACAATAAGGGAGTTAATTAAGAAATTATTAATTGAAAAAAATTTATTATTCAGGAATATAAAGAAACGAACAAGACAAGTCGGACTTGAGGTAAGGGATCCTACCTCTCTCTTTCTTTTTAAGTACTCTCTTTTATTTCACTTCTTTTCAGCTCCTCTTTCTTATATTGGGGGATCGTATTTTATATTCCTATTACTGTAATTTTTATGTTCATATTATGAGATACCCTATTTGATCTCATCAATCCATTTTTTTTTTTGAATTTTTAATTGGCGTCGTTAGGCTGCTGAAGTTTTGTAAGGGATTTCTTATCTCGGTTTTAATTCTGTGAGATTTCCATTGTTCGCCACTTATTTCTTGCATGTGGTGTATTTTTTACTTACCTTTCATATATATTATCATGATTATATTTATATTCATGTTATTATTTGATTCATTTTGTGTCTATTATCTTTTGTTCATATCACTCGATTGATCACAACGAGGTAAGAGGTTTTTATCTCACTTTGTGTTCCCATGAGATTCATGCTACATTTGCCACTATTTAATTTTGTGTGGTGTATGTACTACCCATGATTTTAATATTTGTGTAATATAATTTAATTTATGTGTATTTACATCTTCATTGTATGACCCTTCTTTCGTGGGGTGTACGTTTCGAAAGTTACCCAAATCGATAAGGGAACCTTTCACCCTCCTCTTTTTAAAAGACTTATTTTTTTATGTCTTTTAATTTACATATTATTATGTTGGTATATGTTCTTATATATCCTCATTGATTTAAATTTTATGTACAAGTGATGAGATACCATTTTCTCTCTCATCAACTCATTTTCTGAATTTTAAAGTGACATCGTTAGGTTGTCAAATTTTTGCAAAGGAACTTCTTAACACAATTTCATTTCTTTGAGTTAAACTTGTACTCCTTGAATATGTCATTCTATGAATATGTGTGAATGAATATGATTTTTTTACACTTAATATCCACATATATTTGGTATATTTATATTTGACTCACATAAATTATGTAGTTGATTTATCGTTAATCTAAGGATATCATCTTTGTAAGGGACTTCATCTCAATCTACTTTCATTGAGGCATATTTTGTTTTATACACAACTTTCTTTTATAAGGTGTATAAACCCCTTTGAATTTTACTTTTATTCAAAAGGAATATTTTTATATGAATAATTTTACTAAACGAAAAAAGGAAATGTTTTTGTCTTACATATGTAGCGACAATGACTTCTCCGCCACCGTGACCATTATTTGAGTTTCAGCTTCCTCTACAAGCCATAACTTTTTTTTAAATGGAAAATAAATACCATATTTTACTTTTCTTTTATTTTGATATTAAAAATGGTTTTGAATTTTTTTTTATTATATCAATGTGTTGTATTGATATCTTGTGATTGAAATGTGGAAATGTTATGTTTCCTTTATGCATGTTTTATGTGATATGATTATGTTATAGTTCTTGGGAATTGTTTATGAAGAAGGGTGGTTCCATGATAAAATAAGGGCGGGTGAGCTCGATATAGCTCTCCAATTCATTGGGTAATGTGAAGGATTTAAACACTAAGGTTTCTCCGAAGAGATTTAAGGAATATACTGTGATGCGTATTCCAAACGTAACCATGAGGGTTTCTCCCTACGTAAAAATGTTATGAGTGGCTCAAGTTACCTTTATTTCTTTTGATTTCTATGAGTTATTCATAAATCTTATGATTTCATGAGGTATTTTTAAGTGCTTATTTTTATGAGTAAAGTATTATTTCATTGATTCTTATGTATACATGAACTAATGTTTTCATTCTGTATTTTTAAATCCCTTACTGAGCTTTATATGCTCATCCCAATCTTTTGAAATGTTTTCCACAGGAATTAAAGATGAATTGGGTCAAGGATGGGATCAAGGAAATACATGCTATCTAAAACATGGAACTATACATGTTTCTTTTTAAGAGTTTTTATTTTGTGAAAAAAATGGAAACTCTACTTTGTAATATTTTGAGATGTAATAGTTATGTCTTAATTCTCTAAAACTTTAAACCTGAAAAGATCCTTAATGTGAATTATTCATTTAATTCATTATTATATATGTTTTTATGGCCGGGTATTTATAGTTGGTATCAGATCTTGGTTTAGATAACTTTAGAGGTTATGGTATTCTTTAAGCATAAGTTACATTACCATAATGGTTAGGATTTCCAAAGGGTCATAGTTTTAGATAAAGTGAATGAGTTTAAGATAACATGAATAATTATATCTTATTACTATATTATGATTTTAATGATATACTCACACTGACCTTTTTGGTTTTAGTAAATCGATGGATCTATCAGGCACCAAAGTAACAGTGGATGTGAAGAAAACTGTGATGGTTTTCTGAAAGAACAACTAAATGACATGGGTTCCATAATGAGAACTCTTGTGGTTTTTCTCAACCAAATATCAGGAGTCATGATTAACCACTTGTATCTTAGTGAGTTATCTAATGCATCATTTATGAGATGACCAACTCAATGTGGAAGTTCATGTAATAATTATAAAGGTAACCATTAGGGTGTATATGATCCTTACTTTTGAGGTAATTATGGGTTACTATATGTTATGATAGAAAATGAAAGGCATGAGATAAACTTGAGGTTAAATTATGTTATGGTTATTTTTGATGATTTTATCTCTTTTTTGGGAATGTTTTAAGAATTATATAGTTTCGGAAAAAGGCCAACACGCAGACCGTGTGAAAACCCGTCACGTCGGACAAATCTGTGGGAATCGAACCCACAACCAAAGTGCGACTGGTATTTATCGCCTACCACTGGACTATATGAAGTCCCTGATTAGTATGACAAATTCTTTTAGTTATATAATTTGATTAATCAATAATAAGTTTATTTTGGGTTATCTAGGAAATTATTGACCTATCATGGAGGATTTATGATTAGGTTAATTACTTTTCAATATGAGACTTTAAGAGAAACTGATGTTATTTGGAGATAAATGTTAATATTTACCTTGGAAGACTATGTGATTAAATCCTTCAAAGATTTGGGTTTCAATATTAGTTTGTTTTACTTTGAATAATTTTATGGACAGTTGTTTATCGAATGGTCGTCGTTGAACTTTGGGTTTTGTTGGACAAATTTTAGAGATTAAGAATTGATTTTCTTTTTATAAAGGATACTTCTTTTTGGGTATTATCTAATCTCATACTAACAATTTTGGTTTTGGTTTTGGTCTAAAGACATGGGAAATATATAGTTCTCTTTTTCGGATTAGGTGATTCTCTAGAAGTTGATTATAGCGCTCTTAATGTGAACAAGGCATCCTAAATACTCATCTTTCAGAGAAAATATGAGTTTTTGTAAGAAATCTAGTAAAATATGAAAGTATAAATGACAAGTAAGTATGTTTCCTTATGATTTAGTTAAGCTCATAAATAAATTACTCATTGAAAAGTAACTTAAAACAAAAAATGTTTTTTGTTAACTTTTCCTACTGGGAAATCAAATACCATTTAACTCATCACAAGTTTGTGATTTTCTGGTGGTTAACTTTATCCTAAACATGTTTTCTATCACTCTCCATCAGAACATGACCCTTTATTTTCTCTTCCATGTCCATGTTTTCTTATATATAATCCTTGTATGGGTTAACTCAGGTGAACTTTGTACTTTTCTTTCTTTATTTTAAAGTGACAGATTTGCTTACTCTTGTTCCGATGTGGGACTTTCAATGATGTTTCTGAGCCCAATTTTAAAATTGTGAGGACGCAATTCCCAAAATGGGGGAAGGATGTAACATCCCAGGTAAATAAATAATATGACATTTTCATATTTATTAATATTTTTGAATAAAATATCGATATTACTTTAAAGGGGATGCTATGTTCGGTGGCGTACCCAACACACAACAAAGAGTTTCTTTGAAATCTTACGTTGCACGCTAATAATATAATAATATTATTTTAAATGGTAGTTAATGCCTAGACATTTTAATGGCGGGAATGAACAGAACTAAATACAAAATGATTATATATGTTTGTCAAATATTTTTACATTTATCCAATAAATGTTAGCGGCTTAAAATGTGAATGAATCCAATTTTAAGCGTAAATATTCTAATATTATTTAAAAGGTTGATTAACCGCCTTCTGATGGTGAACCCTTTTTAAATCCACTTTTTAAATAATTTATATGTTATATTTGAAAAAATAAAATACTTCTTTAGAATCAATACATCAAAATTTACTTTGTGTAAATTTTTGATATTTTTCCGATAAAGTTCACTTTTTTAATGAATAATGAAAATGTTGTATTTTAATTCAAAACCTCCTTTTAGTATAATTTATTTATATGGTCGGATTATCTTTTTAATTGGTTTTAAAGTGTAATTAAAATATATTTTTACTATTTAATTCATTTGTGGTCATTTGAATTAATTTCACTCTCGAATTGGGCATAAACAAGTGCCAAAATTTTGATAGATATTGTTTCAAAAAAACCTGCTATTTGTTTTGACAAGAGGAATTATTTTTAAATTAATTACTGCAATTTATGTGTTTTTAATTTGGTAAAATGGATTCCATATTTGAAATCATAAGTTCCAAATTATGTAATTAAGACTCTTTTGTTTTTGGACATTATGAATAGTAACGACGGTAATTATCTTTAATTATCGTGATTAATTAGTAACCGGGTAGTTAAGGGTAATAAAATAATATCATAATAATATAAAATGACCCGAACATGTGTTCTAATGCTACTAGTTGTTTCATGGACGACCATGGTATTCCTTGTGCCAAACTTTGGGATCCAATGGAATTACTTTAGTGTGATAGTGACCTTTTATTATATCTTTTTTTAAGGAAAGTATAACCAAAGTATGTAACACCCAAGAAAAAAAAATTTAGTTTTGTCTGTGTAAACAATATCTTAGACTATAAACAGTCATTGGAAATATAAAAATATTTCCTACATCATAGTATTTGTTTTATAATTTTTATACATTAAATAAATAAATTTATTTATGACACCGTGATGATGCAGTGATTACCATATTAATGAACGATTTAAATATAATGAAAAGATAAGGTAAAATATAAGACTTAAACCTATCTAAACCCTATTGGATGGGTTTATTTCGAACCCTTATCACCGTATCCTCGAAATATATAATTGTGGGACCTTTAATTTCTAAAAATCATTTTATAATAAAGTAACTTTTCAAGACTTTCCAAGAGTGCCCATCCTTCCTCTTATAAAAGGCCCCCAACTATACCCCCTTACCCACACCTCTCAAGCATTTTTCTCGACCAAACTCTTCTCATTTTATCTCTCAAAATCCCTCTATTCATCCTAGAAGCCTTACCTTAGGCATAAATCTCTTCAAGAAACCCTTTTGGTTCAAACCAAAGGGAGTTACCCAATTTAAAGGTAATGTCTTCTCTTATGTTCTTATGTTTTATTTTGCTTCTCCAAGCCCTTAAACTCTTTTTATTACTTTATTTTGTAAAAAAAATAGTATCTTAAAAATACTAGTATTTTGTTATGATAAAGATTTGAGCTACACTTACACACACCTCCGTCTAATTGTTAAAGAACATATTGTTTCTGTGGATGGCGAATTACTGCCTCACGAAACGATGATTGTTCTATCTTCTCCTACCACCTCTCATGGTGGCCATTATGATGCCACTATATTTATTTATGATATATATTATATTTATTTACTCTCTATTCTTCTGTATTTTACATTTAAAACATAACTTTATGCTTTGAATGTTGTGCAAATGCGATAATTTCATTTGGGGAAGTGTGGACTACCACCCCCTCAACTGATGTGCCTCGTTCATTCAATACATGGAATGTATAAAGAATGAAATTAATGAAATTATGTGACCTATATAACATATATATTTTATTGGAATTATAATATATATATATATATATATCTCATTTAGTTTTAATTCCATTAATGTGACAAAGAAATGAAATTAGCGTTCATGCATACGTACGGCCTACTGTCTCCATGAACGGTGCATTTAATTTTCTTATCTCCAAATGTTATGGAATACTATAAAATGAATATATACTGGATGTATATGATATTAAAATAATTTATACTATTCTGGAGATGGTTTAATTATAACTACATGGACAATTATTTTCAAACAAGTTCATTTTTGACTCATATACCGAACATCAACAAAAACGTTTGATATGAACTCACATAATTAATTAATTATTATAAAATTATAATATGGGATATGAATTGAATAATAAACTTTAAATGAGGTCCTTAAGAAATTATTAATTCACCAAAGTTTATTATTCAGGAATATAAAGAAACAAACAATACAAGTCGGACTTGAGGTAAGGGATCCTACCTCTCTCTTTCTTTTTAAGTACTCTCTTTTATTTAACTTCTTTTAAGATCCTCTTTATTATGTTGGGGGATGTTATTTTATATTCCTCTTACTGTAATTTTTATTTTCATATGATGAGAGACCCTATTCGATCTCATCAATCCATTTTTTTGGAAGTTTTAATTGGCGTCGTTAGGCTGCCGAAGTTTCGTAAGGGATTTCTTATCTCGCTTTTAATTCTGTGAGATTTCCATTGCTCGCCACTTATTTGTTTCATGTGGTGTATTGTGTAATTCCCATCAATATATATTATCATGATTATATTTATATTCATGGTATTATGTGATTCATTTGGTGTCTATTATATTTTGGTCATATGACTCAATTGATCACAATGAGGTAAGGGGTTTTTATCTAACTTTTTGTTCCCATGATATTCATGCTACATTTGACACTATTTAATTTTTTGTGGTGTATGTACTGCCCATGATTTTATTATTTGTGTAATATAATTTAATTTATGGGTATTTACATCTTCATTGTATGACCCTTCTTTAATGGGGTGTACATTTCAAAAGTTACCCAAATCGGTAAGGGAACCTTTCACCCTCCTCTTTTTAAAAGACTTCTTTTGTTATGTCTTTTAATTTACATCTAATTATGTTGGGATATGCTCTTATATATCCTTATTGATGTAAATTTTATGAACAAGTGATGAGATACCATTTCCTATCTCATCAACTCATTTTCTGAATTTTAAAGTGACGCTGTTAGGTTGTCGAATTTTTTTAAAGGAACTTCTTAACTCAATTTCAATTCTTTGGGTTAAACTTGTACTCCTTGAATATGTCATAAATGAATATGTGTGAATGAATCTGATTGTTTTACATTTAATATCCACTTATATTGGGTATATTTATATTTTTCACACATAAATTATGTAGTTGATTTATCCTTTATCTAAGGATACCATCTTTGTAAGGGACTTCATCTCAATCTCCTTTCATTAAGGCATATTTTGTTTTATACACAACTTTATTTTATACGGTGTATAAACCCCTTTGAATTTTACTTTTATTTAAATGGAATATTTTTATACGAATCATTTTACTAAATGATAAAAGGGAATGTTTTTGTCTTACGTATACGGTGAAAACGACTTCTCCACTGCCGTGACCATTATTTGAGTTTCGGCTTCCTCTACAAGCCATAACTTTTTTTAAATGAAAAATAAATACCATGTTTTACTTTTCTTTTATTTTGGTATTTAAAATGGTTTTGATAATGTTTTTATTATATCAATGTGTTGTATTGATATCTTGTGATTGAAATGTGGAAATGTTATGTTTTCTTTATGCATGTTTTATGTGATATGATTTTGTTATGGTTCTTGGGCACTGTTTATGAAGATGGGTTGTTCCATGATAAAAAAAGGGTAGGTGAGCCCGATATATCTCTCCAATGCATTGGGTAACGCGAAGGAGTTAAACTCTAAGGTTTCTCCAAAGATATTTAAGGAATATACTGTGATGGGTATACAAAACATAGCCATGAGGGTTACTCCCTACGTAAGAATGTTATGAATGCCTCAAGTTACCTTTATGTATTATTATTTCTTTGAGTTATTCATAAATATTATAATTTCATGAGGTATGTTGAAGGGATTATGTTTTATGAGTAAAGTAATATTTCATTGATTCTTATGTATACATGAACTAATGTTTTCATTCTATATTTTTATATCCCTTACAAAGCTTTTTATGCTCATCCCATGTTTTTGAAATGTTTTACACAGGACTTAAAGATGAATTGGGTCAAGGATGGGATCAAGGAAATACATGCTATCTAAAACATTTAACTATACATGTTTCTTTTTAAGAGTTTTTATTTTGTGAGAAAAAATGGAAACTGAGTAGGAGTGTCCACTTTATAATATTTTGAGATGTAATAGTTATGTCCTAATTCTATAAAACTCTAAACCTGAAAAGATTCTCATTGTTAATTATTCATTTAATTCATTATTATGTAATGTTATAAGGCAGGGTCTTTATAGTTAGTATCAGAGGTCGATTTAGATAACTTTAGAGGTTATGGTATTCTTTAAGCATAAGTGACATTACCATAATTGTTAGGATTTCAGAAAGGGTCATAGTTTTAGATAAAGTGAATGAGTTTAAGATAACATGAATAATTATGTCATAGTATTATATGATGATTCTAATGATATACTCACACTGACCCTTTTGGTTTTAGTAGATGGATGGATCTAACAGGCACCAAAGTAACAGTGGATGTGAAGAAAACTGTGACGGTTTTCTGAAAGAACAACTGAATGATATGGGAGCTGCAATGAGAACTCTTGTGGTTTTTCTCAACCAAATATCATGAGTCATGATTAACCACTCGAACCTTTGTGAGTTATCTAATGAATCATGTATGAGATAACCAACTCGATGTGGAAGTTCAGGTAATAATTATAAAGGTAACCACTATGGTTTATATGATCCTTACTTTTGAGGTAATTATGGGTTACTATATGTTATGATAGAAAATGAAAGGCATGAGATAAACTTGAGGTTAAATTATGTTATAGTTATATTTTATGATTTTATCTCTTTTTTGGGAATGTTTTAAGAATTATATAGCATTGGAAAAAGGACAACATGCAGACCATGTGACAACCCGTCACGCCGGACAAAGCTGTGGAAATCGAACCCACAACCAAATTGCGACTGGTATTTATCACCTACCACTGGACTACATGAAGTCCCTGGTTTGTATGACAAATTATTTTAGTTATATAATTTTATTAATTATGAATAAGTTGATTTTGGGTTATCTAGGAAATTATTAACCTATCATGGAGGATATATGATTAGGTTAATTACTTTTCAATATGAGACATTAAGAGAAACTGATGTTATTTGGAGATAAATGTTAATATTTACCTTGGAAGACTATGTGATTAAATACTTCAAAGATTTGGGTTTCAATATTAATTTGTTTTACTTAGAAGAATTTTATGGACAACTGTTTATCGAATGTTCTTCATTGAACATTGGGTTTTGTTGGACAAATTTTGGAGATTAAGAATATATTTTCTTTTTATAAAGGATTATCCTTTTTGGGTATTATCTGATCTTGTACTAAAAATTTTGGTTTTGGTTTTGTTCTAAAGACATGGGAAATATATATTTCTCTTTTTTGGATTAGGTTATTCTCTTTAAGTTGATTATAAAGCTCTTAATGTGAACAAGTCATCCTAAATACTCGTCTTTTGGAGAAAATATGAGTTTGTGTAAGAAATTTAGTAAGAGATGAAAGTATACACGACAAGTAAGTATGTTTCCCTATGATTTAGTTAAGATCATAAATAAATTCCTCAATGAAAAGTAACATAAAACAAAAAATGTTGTCTGTTAACTTTTCCTACTAGGAAATCAAATACCGTTTAACCCATCACAATTTTGTGATTTTCTAGTTGTTAACTTTCTCCTAAACATGTTTTCTATCACTCTCCATCAGAACATGACCCTTTTTTTCTCTTCCATGTCCATGTTTTCTTACATAGAATCCTTGTATGGGTTAACTCTGGTGACCTTTGTATTTCTCTTTCTTTATTTTAAAGTGATAGTTTTACTGACTCTTCTTCCGATGTAGGAATTTCAGTGAAGTTTTCGAGCCCAATTTTAAAATTGCGAGGACGCAATTCCCAAAAGGGGGGAAGGATGTAACATCCCAGGTAAATAAAGAATATTACATTTTTATATTTATTAATATTTGTCAATAAAATATCAATATTACTTTAAATGGGATGCTATGTTCGATGGTGTACCCAACACATAATATTCTAGAGATGGTGTAATTATAACTACATGGACAATTGTTTTCAAACAAGTTCATTTTTTACCTCATATACCGAACATCAACAAAAAAGTCTCATATGAAATCACATAATTAACTAATTATTATAAAATTATAATATGTGATATTAATTGAATAATAAAATTTAAAGGAGGTCCATAATAAATTATTAATTAACCAATGTTTATTATTCAGGAATATAAAAAAATGAACAATACAAGTTGGACTTAATGAAAGGGATCCTACCTCTCTCTTTCTTTTTAAGTACTCTCTTTGATTTCACTTATTTTAAGCTCCTATTTCTTATGTTGGGGGATGTTCTTTTATATTCCTCTTACTGTAATTTTTATGTTTATATGATGAGAGACCCTATTTGATCTCATCAATCCATTTTTTTGGAAGTTTTAATTGGGGTCGTTAGGCTGTCGAAGTTTCGTAAGGGATTTATTATCTCGCCTTTAATTCTGTGAGATTTCCATTGTTCGCCACTTATTTATTTCATGTGGTGTATTTTGTACTTCCCTTTAATATATATTATCATTATTATATTTATATTCATGGTATTATGTGATTCATCTGGTGTCTATTATCTTTTGTTCATACGACTCGATTGATCACAACGAGGTAAGGGGTTTTTATCTCACTTTTTGTTCCCGTGAGATTCATGCTACATTTGTAACTATTTACTTTTGTGTGGTGTATGTACTACCCATGATTGTATTATTTGTATAATATAATTTAATTTATGGTTTTTTGCATCTTCATTGTATGACCCTTATTTCATGGGGTGTACATTTCGAAAGTTACCCAAATCGGTAAGGGAACCTTTCACCCTCCTCTTTTTAAAAGACTTCTTTTGTTATGTCTTTTAATTACGTCTTATTATGTTGGGATATGATCTTATATATCCTTATTGATGTAAATTTTATGTACAAGGGATGAGATACCATTTTCTCTCTCATCAACTCATTTTCTAAATTTTAAAGTGACGCTGTTTGGTTGTCGAATTTTTGCAAAGGAACTTCTTAACTCAATTTCAATTCTTTGGGTTAAACTTGTACTCCTTGAATATGTAATTATATGAATATGTGTGAATGACTCTGATTATTTTACACTTAATATCCACTTATATTGGGTATACTTATATTTTTCACACATAAATTATGTAGTTGATTTATCCCTAATCTAAGGATACTGTCTTTGTAAGGGACTTCGTCTCAATCTCCTCTCATTGAGGAATATTTTGTTTTATACACAACATTATTTTATATGATGTATAAAACCCTTTGAATTTAACTTTTATTCAAAAGGAATCTTTTTATACGAATCATTTTACTAAATGACAAAAGGGAATGTTTTTGTCTTACGTATGCGGCAATAATGACTTCTCCGCCGCCGTGACCATTATTTGAGTTTCGGCTTCCTCTACAAGACATAAATTTTTTTAAATGAAAAATAAATACAATTTTTTACTTTTATATTTTATTTTGGTATTGAAAATGGTTTTGATAATGTTTTCATTATATCAATGTGTTGTATTGATATCTTGTGATTGAAATGTGGAAATTTTATGTTTCCTTTATGCTTGTTTTATGTGATACGATTATGTTATGGTTCATGGGAATTGTTTATGAAGATGGTTGGTTCCGTGATAAACTAAGGGCAGGTGAGCCCGATATAGTTATCCAATTCATTGGGTAATGTGAAAGGGTAAAACGCTAAGGTTTCTCTGAAGAGATTTAAAGAATATACTGTGATGGGTATTCTAAACATAACCATGAGGGTTTCTCCCTATGTAAGAATGTTATGAATGCCTCAAGTTACCTTTATGTATTATGATTTCTATGCATTATTCATAAAGCTTATAATTTCATGAGGTATGTTAAAGTGCTTATGTTTTATGAGTAAAGTATGATTTCATTGATTCTTATGTATACAAGAACTAATGTTTTCATTCCGTATTTGTATATCCCTTACTGAGCTTTTTATGCTCATCCCAAGTTTTTGAAATGTTTTACACAGGTCTTAAAGATGAATTGGGTCAAGGATGGGATCATGGAAAGACATGTTATCTAAAACATGGAACTATACATGTTTCTTTTTAAGATTTTTTATTTTGTGAAAAAACTGGAAACTGAGTAGGAGTGTCTACTTTGTAATCTTTTGAGATGTAATAGTTAGGTCTTAATTCTTTAAAACTCTAAACCTAAAAAGATCCTCAATGGAAATTATTCATTTAATTAATTATTATGTAATGTTTTAATGTTGGGTCTTTTTACTTTACATACTCGATTCGATACCAATTGTAAATTTCCAAACCAAAATATCCCATAATTTCATTACTTTAAGAAAATATTGAATTATATTAATTCCCAATACCTTTTAGGTTTATAGATTTAGATAATTATTAAAAAACATAAACTAATAAATCCCATATATTTCTCAACTAATGGAAATTTTTTCACCTTTATAAGAAAGAATATAATCCATAATAATTCTTCAACATCTCCCATAAATTCTCCACACAAACTTTTTTTAGGCATACCATGTGTAATAATTTTCTTTATAATATGGGTAAATAGAAACATAATAAGGGGTGACCTAAAATGCTCAGTAAGGGTAAATATAATTGATAATAATAGAATATCATAAGTGAGAATAAGATGAGAATAAATAATAATGAAGGAATATATAATAAAATATTGTGCCATAATATAATGAAATGGAAAACATAATTCATCCATGGATAATGATTTCAATACATATGTCACATGCATATCAATAACCGGTTCCTTGGTGATTAAATTCATAATGTCATACATCTTGATCTTACTGTAAAGGCCTCATCCAGGACATCATTTTTTTCGTCATGGTCATTTACAAGACATAATTATTTTCATCAAGTCCATGGTCAATAAATCCTTCTAAATTGGGTTGGTATACACTAAATACCCAAACATGTTTGTCTCATGAGACATACCGATGCAACAAAGGGTTATATAATTTGGGTCCCACCAATAACTTGTTTAAGATCAATTCATTCATCATATTTGATAATTGTTAGATAGTACATAATCACCTGTTCAGATAATCATCTATATTGGAATAAAAATATTAGTAATTATAATGCATTTACTCATGTAAATAAAAGTGATAACATGATCATAACCCATCTTGGGAAAGAATGTGTATGGTAAAAAAATACATAGTCAACTTTCTTGAGTAATCAATAAAAATATGTATAAAAATAAAAACTATATAGATTTTCAATAGTTCACAAATCAATAAATAGAAAATATTTCTATATTGTAATCCCTCACACAAAATCCTTATAGAGGAAGGGTTATACAGTTTAGTCAACAACTTCTCCCAATCAATAAATATATAAAATATAAGAGAACACTATTCAATCAAGGAAATGTAAAATAGGGTATTCACAAAGTAAATCCATTGAAAGAAAAGTTATACCTATTCATAGTGGATATTTAAGAAATAAAAAGGTAGTAATGAAAAATTTATTTGATAGAATATAACATTGCATAATCCATCTATAAAAAGAAGTTATATTTTTTCAAAATAACATTTCTCCAGTGTAACAAAGGAAAATTGGATGGATATGGACATTGATGAAAAATATCATTGCAAAATAATGCTTTAAATAGTGTCACATAAGAAGGAACCAAGAATCAAATTTTTTATACCGCAAATCAAATCCTCAAAATAATAAATATTTATATTTATTAGAGGATGAATAATGTAACATAAATCCAATGATCAAAAATCATGTAGAATATGAAAATGAAAAAAGGAGTTGAAAACTTAGGAGTCTTTAGAAAAAAAATTTGACATTGATTTATAATAAAAACTTAATTATCACTTTCAAAAAGTAACTTTTAAAAAGGTGAAGTGAAATATTTTGAAAAATTCTAATTTTAAAAATAATCTATAATAATGGACCCTTGAAAATTAAATAATTTTTTTATAGGAAATATGGATCCAAATATTAAACATTTGATTATGAAAGGAACGTTTTCAATATTTGAAATTACCTGTGTTGAAAACCCACACTGTAAAAAGAGTAACAAAACATTCTTTTTATTAAAAATAATTTTAATAAATAGTATTATAAAATAAAATATGATAAACTATTATGGTGGTATAACCCAATAATGTTAGGATAATATTCAAGATAAAACTTTATAACATAAATAAATGATATTTGAGCTATCAACATCCCTTACGGGAAAAATATTCCATAAGCTAAGAAATTTTCAATAATAATTTATGGGGTCAGAATTTAAATCCGTAGAAAAAATTAGATAATACCATAAAATTAAATAAATATTTGAATGTATCCAAATTATATTAAATAATTTCACATGAACAATCATAAATCAAGGAATAAAAGTTGATTTACCAAAAATCCTTACTACAGGGTTAACAATTTAATTAATATCCATTGGAAGAATGAAATGTGATTCGGATTAGTAAATCCTATTAAATAAAAAAATTATAATAAAATTATATCCATGAGAATTAAATACACCATACAATGAAAACATGGTGTAAAAAATGTTTTATGTCTCAAAGAATCGGAATTGATACCAAGAAAACCCTTACCTTAATTCCTACTTCATTGAAATTCACTCTAAAATCATGTATAGAAAATTTAAATATATTAATCACCCATTTAATAACATTTTTCATATACATAATATTTTATAAACATCATTTATAAATATTCTCTACGTGTATATTAGTTATTTATTATATTTTTTCAATATTGGGTGTGAGTAATCTAGATCATTTTGAAATAGTTTTGTAAAAATGGTGTTAGTATTCATTAATGTTAAAACTTTCATCATCATGAGATCATTGAAAGTATTATAACATATGTTAAATAATAGTTACATAGTCATAATTTCATTCCATGGTAGTTTTGGTTACAATCCATGAATATGAAAATGATGAGGATCATGTTTTGGTGATTCTTAAAGAACAAAAGATGTTCTCTTAATTAATGAGTTTAGTAACAATGTTTCCATTACGGAACAAAAAATAATAATTATTTTTATATTTATATAATATTATAATAGTAATTAATTTCTCATAGACATCCATGACTTAAATCCATAGCATTGTTCAATTAAGTTGTTAAACCGACTAAAATATGAACATGCCATGATTAAAGGATGACTATATGGTGGTTTAGGTTAAATATCATTATACCAGAAGAATGGTAATATTATTTATTATTTATTAGTGTTATATATTAAAATTTTAAGTAATTTTAAGAATTGATAATGTATATGAAAAATATTACATGATGTGAATAAAAATATTTTCCTCTTAGTACTCTTGTTTTAAATGATTGAATTAATGATGATTGTTTGTTGGTCATATCATTAATAGGATCTCTAATTTTTCCTAATAGAGACATAATGCTATAATAAACATAATATTTATCCATTAAACTAATTATTATGACCAAACATTAAAGGTGATAATAAAAATAGGAATGCATCATTCTATGGAGGTGGTAGACCATAGATACGCATGGATGATGATTTCATTTTACAAAGAATATGAGAATAATATAATATGATTTATAATTTAAGAATATGAAATATCTTATAAATATAATACTTATTTATTAAATGAAACATTAGGACCATCCATGTAATGTGGTTGAGAAAAATTATGTGATGCTTCATGGGGGTGTTAATCCGCTCACCTACACAAATGTCATTTTTTCATTAAGGGAAATGGGAAAGGTGGTTAATGGGTATTAAATTTTCATAAAAAATAATTATATAAACAATAACATTTTAATTACATATTTATTTGAAAAATAGAATTGTAAAGATAATATATAAAGGAAATATGTTGGGGAATAACGATTATGCATGTTGAGAACATTGAGTTTTTTTAAAGAATTACTTGGAAGACTATGGGTTATTATAAAATACTATAACGAGAATCTAATTTAAGTAAGATAGGATTCAAGGGGGAGTAAATACTGCAAGGTTTCAAGATTAAACTGAATTTTAGGATTGGTATTTAAGGGTTGGTGAAAGGGCCCTTTTATAAGTGATATGGGAAAAAATAAATTGTATACCCATAACATCTTAATAATAGTAAGTCACTCTCAAGGAAAGTGGCTCCAAAATTGAGAAATAATGAAGGAAGAGATAAGGTCAATAAAGGCATCAAACACACATTATCACAAATATGTTTAACATGTTTTACCCTTTTTCACTAGGTTAAACCCTTCCAACCCAAATTTACTCTTATTGTGGTAACAAGTTTTTACCTAAGTAATTTATCCTTTATTCCTAAAAATAAAATAGTTTTTTGCATAGTTTGGACCTAATTATTCTAAATTTTAAATCAATTTAATAATAAATTTTTTCTAAAAGTGATAAAATTTAATTTTAAAATTATAAATGTATAATGTATTAAAAATAATTTCTTGGGAAAAATATTACTTAAGTTCTAAAAACCCGGATATAGTTTTGTAAACTAGAATAAATATTTTCATATTTATAATTTCATTTATAAAATGAATATTTTTTTGTATAAACACTTTTCACAAATTTCTATGAGATACTTACATATTAATAATTTCATTAAATCACAATACTTGTTAAATGGTAAATTGCACTATTCACCTTAAAATCAATTATTTTATAAAAATATCAACAAATAATCTTAAGCTAATAATGATATGATAAATCCAAAAATAACGTTGATTTTCTCAAGTTCAAA
The DNA here is from genome assembly GCA_963277665.1 of Viscum album. Classification (NCBI taxonomy): domain Eukaryota; kingdom Viridiplantae; phylum Streptophyta; class Magnoliopsida; order Santalales; family Viscaceae; genus Viscum; species Viscum album. The sequence goes on from CAUJRU010001861.1 coordinate 93,179, forward strand.
TTATAAAATTTAGAAATTTAACTTTTAAAATAAATTATGATATATTTATTCTTGTTTGGAAACATATATCTAATATTTTAGTGTTAACCAATTATTCATATCAATATATATTACCATCAATTAATCATAAGGTTCTTATGATAAAAATCATAGCACATAAAAGGTAATTTTTTGGAAAAATACAATTCTATGCTCAAAATGATCTTATTAGTCATTTAAGCTCTATAAATTTAATTTCATTCATATTAAAATTTAATTTATTTTCTTTATATAAATATTTCATAAATAGGTTAATCTTATTCTTTCCCTATAATTCAACATCTAGGTTTTAATTTTCATACATAAATATATATATATATATATATATATTATCAAAATATATCATGGTTTTATATAAGTTTGGTGTTTCATGTTGATAAAGATATAAGTCACATTGACATATTTAAATGTAATTATATATTAAAATATAAAGGTTTTACATTGAACATCACCATGCTATTCACTACAACATGGTTCATGGCATGATGGGATCCCAATAGGCTTCCACAACATAGGTAGAAGTCCCTAGCCATCTCATATCACCACTCCCAAGACCATGGTGTGTCGATCTCTAGCTCTTCATTTCCACCTCCCTCATGTACAACTCGAGTGATCCTTATTCAAGAACCACTACACCCATCCTCTGGACATTTCCATAATCCTTGTTTCTTATAAAGAGCCCCCAACAAGCATTTTTTCCAGCAAAATGGGAATTTCAAGGATTCCCATTTCTAGTAGGGATAACTCCCATGGTCTCTTCAAACACCATGCCCAGCAAAACTCCCACAGGCCTATGTGTATCTATCACTAAAGGAATAACCTCTCAAATTCCATGTTTCACCGTGCCCACCTTCTATGGAAAGGATTCCTACCTTATTTCCCATAAGAAAAACACCTCAAAATAAACACTCCCTAAAATTCCCACCTTAGACGTTACACTTCCCATGGTTAACTCCTGCACCAAATGACCAACTCAAACCAACAAGGAACTAAAACAAGATACCACTAAATCTTTCATTATGTACAACTCCAAAATGGATTCAAAATGGCCATAACCTCACTAACAACCATGACGTATTGTACCTCATGATGGCAAAAATACAATTATATCCTTTTAAATTCCTCAAAAATTCCTCTTAATGCCTCTAAGCCCTAAGAAAAAATGGGGTGTTGAAAAAAAATCCCCTACAAGATCATAAACCATAAATTTATAATTAATTTAAATAAGAATTACCTCATCTATGGTATTATTCCTTCATAAGACTTTCATCGCTGCTCTTGTTACGTTGTTCATTGTGGGAGAGAATCTAAATGAGGATTCCTCTAGATGTATCCACACATTCCCCATGAATCTTATAATGACATTTTTAAAAGTATAAATGAAAATTTATAAGGATTGAGATATTTAATTGTTTTTTTTCAATAAAATATATTATATATTATTTTATTTATCACTAGTGAGAAAATAGGTTTCCCGTATTGGTTTTTTAGGGTTTTTAACATCTGTTTCCTAGAAATGTTAATGAAAGTGATGTTGTAAATATATTTTCATGGTGGTTAATAATAACATATGTAAAAAACTATATTTCACATTTTTTTTAAATCACCATCATATAAATCAATCTAAAATTCTAAAATGGGAAGGATTTATTCCATATGTTATATAATAATTGATATAAAAGATTTCATATCACATCAGTTTTTTTAAAATAACTGATGTGATGACCTATATTTTACATTTTTTATTCTATAACTGATATAAAAAATCAATTTTTAATATCAATTATACAATAACAGTTGTGAAAAATAAATTTATTTTTTAAAATTAAATTCATATATAAAATACCTTTAGTACAATAAGAGAACTAGAAATGGGAAACATTAACATAAATAGAACTATAAAACAATATCAAAAAATCAAATCATTTTAACTCTACCATTTTAAATTTAGACTTTAAAATATATATTAAAAATTAAATAAAACTCAATCAAACCTATAAAATAATCTTCCCATTTTCCCTATAAGTGATTTAGAACTTTTTTAGAATAACAGATAGGTTCATCAAAAAGAAACAAATTAAAATTAAATAATTTGACATGTATTATTAATATAATTATCAGATAAATTAAAGGAAAGTTTATAATAAAATCTAACCTTTTCAAATTTTATAAGTGACCTGAATCAAATTTTTAAAAACATAAATCTTATAACATAATATCTAAATTTTTTTACTCTTCATTAAAGATGATAGTTATGTTTAAAAATAATTTTTCAGTTTAAAATAAAATTTTAAGTACTTGTATCCAAAATATAGTAATTATAAATGATAAGTCTCATTTACACACATATATTTGATCTTTTCTATCCTATTTCATGTTGTCTCTTTAAAGTAATATCACACACTATTTGAAAAATATATGTATAAAATAAAAAAAATGTCATTATAATATACAAGTATTCAAATAATAAAACTTATATGTCCAATACTTTGGTAAAATTTACTCACCTGTTAGCATGTATAGAGAATAACTAGTAATTTGTCTTCTATTTTAGAAAAAAACACACAACATCCAATGGGTGCTAATATAAAAAAAATTAATGTGAGTTGTTATATATTTATGATAAATAAAACTTTAGGTAATGTATGTTCCATACCCTTTAAGATAAGGAATCATTCAAAACTGAATTGCATTATTTTAAAATCTTTTAGGAATATATATTGTTCTTTTTGTATATTTCATTTTCATTGCTATTAGTGAAATAAATTATGGGTAAAAAATACATATATTGATGTCATATCATATTTAATAAATATTTTATAAAGATACCTAACAGCAAACAAAAATAATTATTAATTTTTACTAAATAAAAATAACTGAAAGAAATATGATAATCTAATTACATAGAAAAGACTTCCAACACATTGATACCCAACAAATATCAAGTTACAAGCTCCATGATATCTCTTTTTAAAATAATCACATTCATTTCATGCCCAAAAAAATTAGAATATACTATAATCTCATTAACTTGTAACAACAATGTTTAATTTTTTGATAAAATATCATGTCCAGAATAAGTATTATTTGAATTCATGGAATCTTGTAATTATTGTTGTTTATATAGTATGTCATTACCATTAAAGTATTCCTATAAAAAATAGATAAATAAATAAACTTTAAAACTTTAAAAAAAATTTAATAGAAATTATAAATAAAGGATATACTCTATACATACGTTAGTGGTAATATTTTGGACAATTTTTTATGGATAAATTACAAAATTATTGAAACATTATCCAATTGTAGTTACCTCATTTTTATGAAATGGCACTCTTGTTTATTCAAAATCTATATACATTCCTCCTTTGGACAACATTTTTTTAATGTGTTAATATGAAATGTTATATATGATTTAGCATCATCTATGTTATTCAATATGTATAAATGTACGTACATTATCTATTCACCTATCAATGATTTTACTTTAAGTCAATATATATCCACTCCCATAGAACTAACTCATTCATAGTGATTTGTTTGAAAACCAATGTTCTCTACTATAGATAAGTAGTTTGTATACAACTATAAAACCTCCTGAGAAATATACTTATCAATAATATAGGATTCAGGTCGATATGGATTCTTAAAATATACCATTAATACCTTCTTTTAACTTTCAAAATGAAACATAAAACATATATAAAGGTCTATAAATATTTATTTATTACACCAAATAAACCATTAAATGCTCTAGGGTATCAAAAAAAGATGAAGGATGGTACATTTTAAGTTAAAAAAGTAAAGAAACTACATCATTCTCAAAATTGTTCAATGAATTTCGATCAATCACTTTATTACAAATTTAATTAAAAAATAACACACCATAATATGGATAGGTATTATTCCATGCAATAAAACTGGTTATATTTATTTCATCATGAAGTGAAAATCATGAGATTTCATGCATGTCAACTTCAAATATTTTAGTGTCACAAAAAATTTTACATTTAAAGAATAACCATACAGCACTATGATAACATCGAAGTAATTGAAAAAAATAATTTCCTTTCTCCTGTATAATGTATAAAAATATGGAGGTAGGTATGTTCACCTTCCATTAATATTAGGAGCTAACTTCATGAGTATTCCCATTGATAGTAAGTCAAATATTACATTCAACCCATCCTTAGTCTTTTTTTGATATCAAAAAATGTTCCAATAAAAGTTTCACATATATTTTTCTCCACATGCATGATATCAATTTTATGTTTGAGCCCTTTATATATAAAATTTTAAATATCAATAAAATCTATACCATTTCTTCAAAATATTTCTATCATTAACAGTTTATTATGTCTTTTTGAATGTGACATCAATGTGTTTCTCCCTCCAAAATACTGATTGGTTGAAAAATATTTTGGAGAAATATCGAATTCATGTGAGTTATTGAATGCCTTTTTTAAAAATCAATAAGAGTTATGCATATAAAAAATCCTTTAATGACTAATTTATATTATTCTTCTACCATATTATAATTGAAAAAATGAAGTTTATTCTTCATAAATTGGACAGGATTTTTTCCCCTTAACATTGTATTCATAAAAATTTACATATGTTAAGAATTAATTTACAGTGAACATAATCATTTAATATAGTTAAAAACATTCCATTTTATAAGGATAATATACTCTGATTCATTCCTCATATAAAATTTTTAAATCATTAATTAATGGTGAAAAGAAAACATCAATGTCATTTCCAATAAATTTTGGTCCGAAACCATTAAACTCGGATTGATATATTTCAACTTCATACAAAATTCAGAAGATTAGTTGTAAGTTAACTAAAAAAATGTATATGAATTATGTTTTCTTCAAGGGGTGTAATATGAATTCGTTCTATCTGTGTACAATCCAAGTCTGAGATTTCTAACTTCATTTTTGAATGTAGGAAACTATTGATTAATTTTCTTCTACTGGGGACAATAAGCTAGGTAATGTAATTTTATATCATATATTCGCTCATCTTTATTCCATATTAACTTTTTTCATCATCTTAATTTTAAAATAAATTTTTTAAATTAGTAATTATAGAAAGATACCAAATTTATTTGGTATGAAACTTTGTAACTGCTAAATCATTATATGGTTTTTCTTTAAACTTATATTGTTATGTACCATATTTTGGAAACTCTAACAAGACTTCGTATTCCTTTTTATATAGAAAAACATTATTTAGGTAGGTTTGTATCTTATTGTACCCCAAACCCATTGGTCATAATATTTTATTCACATTATAATGTGAATATAGAAGGTTATTATCTTTAGGATTTATATCTCTCAATAGTTTTAGTAACTCTACTAAAATCTTGTCACTCCTTCTATTTTTTTCTTCAGGTTAATCACTCTTAAAACATTTGATAAAATTGTAAATTTCAAAAAAAAACATTGATACAATGGTCTTTAGTCATCACCATAAAGACACTCTATTGTTAGGGTTTTCCCAATTTCCTCTACTTCAATAGCACGAATCATATATTCAATTTAATCTCACTTATCATCTTGAAAATAATCACCATCTATAGATATTGTATTTTTTAAAATTTCACCATGCCAAATACAAGGAATGTAACTCATAATAAAACAACGAAAAATTAAATGCTCATTGATTTATATACTTTTTCAATTTATCATTTTTAAATATTTTAAGAATGGAAAGAAAAACAAGTCGTTATTTAGAACATTTTATTAAGAAAATTAAAAAAAAATCACCAACATCCTCACATTCATCACTTGTTCATAGTTTATTAGTCCAAATATAACTCATTATTATCTATAAAAAATTCCAATAATTGAAAATAAGTTATTATATTTTGAATTTTAATTTTAATTTTACTTTTATAAATAAAAATTCAAATAATTAATATAAAATATATTACAAATAAAACAAATACAAAATATTTCAAAAATAAAAGCATCACTTTGAACAAGTAAATTTAACATTCTTTTAGAAAAAATTTAAAAAAAATGGTATAGAAAAATTAACATTGATTTTAAAATATTGGAAAAAATAAAACAAAATTTTTTATTATTTTTATTATGTAATTTCATAATTATATATTTATTATTTTCAAAGTAAAAAAACAAATATCATAATATAAAGGGCCAAATTTTATTGGGTGATAAAAAATGAAATTATAAAACATAATAAAGAATATAAATGCATGCCTATACTTATACCAAAATTGAAATTCAAGGGTGACTACAAAAAACATATTCATTAGGATCATCAAAAATAGATTCCATACGAATAAAATTTAAATGAAAATATAATCATTGTAATTTGATACTGTTAGAATAGTTAATGTAACAGCCCGAGATTTTATGAAAAATATTCTTTTCATTAATGTCTTGTGTTGTACGCTACACCAAAAGGAGCTTGCACAACACGTATCCTTGACTTGCCTTTCATTACACGCAATCGCGACCTTCCTCGATAGCGTGTGTAGTACGCAATACCGAGTTTCACTAAACAACAATATGCTATTAAAATATTATTAAAACTAGCCGTTATGAATAGTAATAACCACTTTTTGAAATTTTTTAAATTTTATTTTTCAAAATTGACTTCATTTTTGGATTCGGAATATCGAAATTAGCTTAGGGTGAAATTTTGGTACTTTTCGGATAACTTTCATATTCTGATGAATAGTGAAAATTACTAAATTTTAATTAAAAACAACTTTTTTAATAGAAATAATTAATAGTGATAAATTATTAATTTGAGTGGTTTTAAAGTATATTTAGAATATATTTTTACAATTTAATACAATGTTGGTCATTGGATGTAATTTCACATTTAAACCAGTTATAAACAAGTGTCAATCTTTTGATAGTTATTATCTCTTAAAAACACTCTATTTGTTTTGACGACGGGAATTAATTTTTAAATTAGTTAATGTAACTGATATTTTTTTAATTTGATAAAATAGACATCATTTTTGAATTCATAATATCAAATATATCTTAAGCCTAATTTTTGGTATTTTTCTGGAAACTTTCTTTTTTTGATAAATAGTGAAACCACTAAGTGGTAGTTAAAAAACTGAATTTTTTAATAAAATTTAATTTTACTGCTTCTGTGAGTGGAATTTCGAAAATCCGAGAGACACAGTTAATATCAAGGACTAAAATGTGGTTCAATGAGATGAAAATAATTTTTGGTGAATAGTAACTTTTTACTTTTTTTACCACGGTTAAAAGTAAATAGGGTAATTAAGGGTAAAAATGATATTATTATTACCCTAACACATGTCCTAATTATATTTGATAAGTGTAATTCGACCAAAAACAACCTTAGGAATAAAAGATGACCATTTAAGCCCACTTGGATTGGATTAGGACATTTATTATTAATTTATTTAAAGAAGAGTTAAAATAGTTAAAATCAAATTTTAATAAGTAAATCATTCTTAATATAGGGTTATACATAAGATAAATTAGACTATAAATATTCATTAGAAATATAAAAAGATTTCCTACATAATTATATTTTATTTGTAATTTTTAGACATTAAATAATTTTATTTATTTATGACACAACGATGATGCAGTAATTATCTTATTAACGAAATATTGACATAATTGAGGTTATAAATACCCAAATAATTGTAATTTGAGACTTTTTATGACTTAAATTAATTTTCTAGGTTAATATGACATGTTATGGTTTATATATGTAACTTGGTTCGAACTTATCATTCTGTTATGAATTTCATAAAAATCATGTACCAAATAGTGTCAAAATTGACATAAATTAGTTTTTAAAACAAATATTATATTATTAATTGTTATTTAATTCCTAAAAATATAATTTTCGGAAAAATAACTTAGATAAGGATAGATATATTAATAATAAACAACTTGGGGTTCGTTTGGCTTGATATAGTAAGTTTATTAACCTTATACTATAAGAAAACAAGAAGACACGGTAAAAGTTAAATTATCTAACTTAAAGTTAAATCTAAATGATAAGGTTAAAATTGATACCTAAACTTGTCTAAATTCTATTGGATAAGATTATTTAGACACATACCCACCTTATCTTCGAAATATATCAATTTGGAGCTATTTAAAACCGAACTTGACTTTATAATAAAATAATATTTTTAGTTTTCCCAAAGGTGCCCCTCTCCTCCCTTATAAAAGGGCACCTCCTCCCTCTCCTCCTCACAACAATTTGAGCATTCAAGCTCGGCCAACCCCTGCCAAAATCTCTTCTCCACTTCCCTAGTATCATCCTAGAGGTCCTGGTCTTCTTCAAAGACCATCCTCAGTTCTTTAAGTGGAGGTTAAGAAAAGGTGCGTCAAAAAGAGGTAATATCCATTACCGATCTTTTTCAATTTCATTCTTCTTCAACTTCTTCTTATTTGGTTGTTTCATGATAAAGTAATAACATCAGTATTTATTATATACTGATATGTTATTATAAATATGAAACAACTCTAATTAACCTTCTATCCATCGTACGGAAAAAGGAAATCACCGCACGCGCGTACGTACGGAATACCGTCTCCACGTCGTGGTGTAATCTATTTTCTGCCACCACGTTAATTGGATGGGTATAATGGTATAATGAGTAACTATATCTGATTATTATAAAGTGATATTGATACTGAAATATTATACATACACTTCAACACAATTTCACGATCATGAGAACGATATCATCGCTCGTGCATACGTACGGACTACCATCTCCACGACGCGATGAGATTCATTCTCCATGTTAACCATTTAAGAATGATTATAAAGTATATATAAGCAATAATAATTAAATATATGACATTATAAATCTACTGGATTTATGTATATATGTATGTCATCTACTTAATTCCATTCAAGACAATAAGGAAAGGAAAACAGCGTTCATGTGTACGTACGGACTACCGTCTCCATGAATAGTGTGTTTCATTTCATTTATCTATCTGTTATATATATATATATATACTGAATATATATGATATATAAATCATGTTTTATATTATGGAAGTAAGTAAATCATGGTATAAGTAATAATAATGTCAAGAACAACAAGTCCAAACACCTACGATAAATGAAACGATTTTACCCAAAACGCTTCTTTAACATGGAATTTAAAAAAGAACGAGTAATATAAATTCATAAGTGAACCACATATGATATAATAAAAATTAATATGATTATGTAATAAGTTAATGACATTATTATAATCATTATACAGGAGGTTCAGACACTTATGAAGCAAATCGGACTTAAGGTAAGGGAAAATATCACAATCTCATTTTTATCCGAGATTATTTATACTTTGGTATTTACTGGGGTGTATTTTATCATCCACATCAATGTTTCCTCAATATTTAATATTATTTCCATCCACCTACAATTTTTTAAATCCAATTTTACCCTTCGGTGAGTTTTTAGTAAAATATATCAAAGGAATCTTTTTTCATTTTTCGTACGAGGTACTTTTTGACGTTTCTGACAAATGTACGAGAAGAATGTTTTTTTTAACTTATATGACATGAATGGATTTTTAAAACATTATTTCCAATAATCATACTTTACAAGTTTTAATGTTTATTTTTAATAAACTTCTTTTAGTTTAGAATTGTATGACATGTTAAGAAAGGAAAAGTGTTTTTGAAGTATAAAGGATATTTTCCTCAAGAATGAAGTTCAAGTGTTTTATCAAAATTATTTTCCATCTAAGATAATAAAGGGTTCTATTTTTATACCTATTGTTACATTTATTTGATTATGTTGTGATGGAATTATTTTTATGAATTCCTTTATCATATATGAATTGTTTTATGATGTCATGATGTTTAAGATTCCCATTTTTATTACATGGGTTATGCAATGATGTATGGTTTATGATTTTGTGGAACACATAAGAATGGTATCATTATGAGATGGGTGGGACCTATATCTCCCTCCAATGCATTGGGTAAATATTTTATATCTCATGAGATAGACATGCCTAGAATGGTAGGTTATACCGGTTCAGTGAAATAGTACTGAAACGAGGAATGAACTCGGTTCAGAAAGGGACATTGTCCACTAAGATAGTCTTGGCAATGAGTCTTGACTAACAAGAAATGATTCTCTATTATTATGTGTGTATTCCACAAAGTTTCATGTTTTAAGTTATGATTATTGGGATTACATTTCACTACTATGATTTATCCCATGTTATGAAATTATGATCTCTTTTGCAGGTTAAGATTTCCAAAAGATATGTTCTTATGAATATGACGTGATTGATATTTCTTTTGTTTACCCTTACTGAGAATTTTAGCTCACCCTTTTATGTTTTATTTTCCCCGGGACATAAAGAAAGTATTTAGGTTTAGAAAAAAAAGAAGATCTTTATGGGAGATGTTGAAGATCTTTCACCACGATTAGAATATTATATTCCGAGTTTCCAAAGACACTAAACTATTATGGTCCTTGTGTGTGTGTTTTTGTTATGTACTAAGTATTCCGAAAAAGTAATGTAATGTCCATGTACATCAGGCTTCGGGTCTCTACAGTTAAAATATTTAAAAATGTATCATATTATATAATAAATAAAATAACTAAAAATATTCAATTAATAAATTTAGAGGTATTCATGAAATTTTAAATAGACACAAATATGATATTAAAATCAATATAATGTTAATCTAGAGTTAATCCTTATTTAGTATAAGGGGGTTTAAAAAATAATATACAAAAATAAATTTATCTCTTTATTATAAATATGATCATGTAATCTAACTTTCATTAGTGACATGATTAAGTAGAAGTTAGAAAAAAATTATCCCAATATAATCGTGTAATCAGCATGATTATCTAAATATATATTATCAATACTCCATATTCAAACTCTATAATCCATTATACCTTCACAACACTCATTCATAATGAAGTAAAGAAACATACCTTAATCACCCATTATTTATTAAATTAACATTATTTATATACTAATTCATCAAAAATCAGTTAATTAAACTATAATTTCAAAACATGCATTCATCAATTTAAAAATACCATATATTCATAAATAATCAGAATTATAAATACAAACCATAAAGAGATATCAATGATAAGTGGTATAAAATATCATCCAACAAAACAACAAGCCTAAAAAAATATTAATCAAATTAAACATACCATATATTCATAGTAAATTATAATTATAAATATAAACTACAAAGAGATGTCATAGAGAATCTGAGGCAGAAGACATTAAAGAGTGAAAAGGTGAAGGTGATGGTGATGGTGATAAAGATGGTGACGGTGATGGTATTGTAATGAATGAGGGTTGGGATGAGGTAGAATGTGATAAAATATCATGACCAAGGGTTCATGAGAAGAAAATGAGGGTCTGAAGAGGTGTAATTGAGCATAGGACACATAATCTGATGGTTTTTAAAAAAAATGCATCAATTTTTTTTGAAAACTAATATTTTAAACAATTTTTTTAGATTTATTTTAAAAAAAAAATTATTATTTAGTTTTTTATGATATTTATTATTTTTAACCGACGTAAAACACTTATCTTTAACGTTTATTATTATATAACTAATGTGAAAGAAAAAGGACAATGATTCTTTATGTTAGTCAAAAAAATTAAACTACTTAAAAAATAATTAAATTTTTAAAAACTAACGTTATAGCCCCATTTTAAAATATATATTTTGTACTAATGTATTAATGTAACCCAGAAATGGGTGCACCACTAAGATGGGTGAGGATGATTCAGTAGTGCTTGATCATTTAAAATTTCTTCTATTTTATATTTATCTTTTTTTCTGGTTAATAAATTATCCTCCCAAATTTTTATCTCAACCTAACCCAAAATAAAATTAAATAAAGAGTTGGAAAATTAATAATAATTTTTAAAAGTTTTGACCCCAAGCTAAGTGACTATATCCATATATTGACCAGTATGATCTAAGCCATGAATTTTCTACTATAATATTTTTATCAAATATAATGGAGTGGAATTGGTATCATCCTATATCTCAATGCCTACATACATATACAAGAATCTTGCTAATAATACTATCTCCTATACTTGTAAATTAGATCATGAAAATTTGGGAAAGATCAATAGATGGATTTGTGATACTTTAAAACTATTGATATAGATCTTCCTCTTCAAAAATCTAAGATAGTCATATCAGAATACTCTAACCTCTTTAATAATGTTGACTTTATGTATTACCACTTGATAAAGGATGATTAAGTTAGTTTTTTCTCCATTTATACAGATTCAATTTAATGATTTTTTCTTCTTCTCAAGTCTCTGAATGCATGGTATCATGCTAGTTTTTTGGATATCTATTTAACTCCATATTCAGGATCTATTTTCTCTTTTTTATCAATATAAGTTACTACACCATATTATCATGAATATATTTATCCCATAATCAAGTATAATCAAAATTCCTAAATTGATTTAATTTAGCGAATTAAATACAAAAAAAATTTATAGAGTATTCTCATAAGTGAATGATATAATATGATACTCATATTGTTTCAGTAAAATTATTTTGATGTGATATTTCTCCAAAAATTACTAAGTATTATATTCTTTCATTTAACCAATTTCTTCAGTACAATTCCTAAAATACCTTCCTTCTATTTTCTATTCATTTCAACAGGTTAAAAATGATCAGGTAATTATACAGAAGTAAACACCACTTATATAATTCAAAAATAAATGAATTTATAAATTATATAATATTTCTAAAATTATCTTATCTTCACATTTCATTCAATCATCTTTGGTTTACCTTTTTTATTTTTCTTATATCATGAAGAATACTACATGGGGAAAAATTGATAACTCAGCCACTTGAAAACTTATCTTAAATTATTACTTAATCATTTTCATCTGATTTATGAAATAAAAAACATCACAACATTATCCTGTTTAAAATTCATAATGAGATTATTAAGTTTCTCATTTAATATAACCAGTTTTGGTGGATTCTTCTTCATTTAGTTGTTCTCTCCAGGTGATCTTTTTCTTTTCTCAATAGAGATTAAAATCACTTATTTTTTCTTGAATTATAATTTCATTTGTGATATTTAATTCATTTAATATTTTTTTGTGAATCATCTAATTTTATTTCTCAGAATATATTGTTTTGAAATTTCTAAAAAAATTTCAAAGTGTTGAAATTTATGAAGATGTCAACCTTATGAAGTTGAACCCTATGAAGATATCAAACTTATAAAAAATTTCAACCTTATGATGTAGTTTAGCTCATCCAATGATCCTTATGATGTTTTCAACTATACAAAGTTGAACCTTCCAAATATAAACCTTAAGATGTGCAACAATTAAACCTTATCATGTTTCTATAGATAAACCTTATGAAGCCTCAATGTAGGGTTCAAGAATTTGTCAAAATCATAAAATATGCTTCGTATCAACCTTAAAAAGTTTAAATATACCTTAAAAAGTATTTTTCTAAACTTTATGAACTTCATAAACCTTTTGAAAATCAAATATTATGAAGATATAACCTTATGAAGTTCTATTCAACCTTATTACGTTCTTATAGACACCTTACAAAGATAAATTTTCACAAAGTAGTGAACTATATACACTTTTTGAACATTATAAAGATAATATCCCAACCTTATGAAGTTAAAAATTAATAAAAATCATCAAAAATATCAAATTCTATAATCAATTACATTCTAATCAAATCATCTCATAACTTCCTTGATCACATTAATTCAACTGAAAAACATTTTAAACACTACATAAAAAATCTAAAAAAATCAATGCTTATTTAAAAAACATAGAAACAAAGACAACCTCCATAAAAATTCTTTAACACTTACAATGGTTTCGTTAATATTACCCTTTAGATTTGTTAAAAACTACATTTTTTTGTCAGCTTCTCTCAACAACATCATATCTCAAATTAGGAGTTTCTTGACACCACACTGCTGGATAAGGTAATATTTATAATACAATTCCATCTCTCATTGACAAGTAATTATATCCAAGTGACTTAGATAATTTTCTATTCAATTCTCATTTCAATTCACACACAAATTTATCTCACTATTTTTTTAATATCAATAGCTGCAGATTAATAGAATAAGAAATAAAGTTACTTCAATTCCTTAAATAAGGACCCCCCCTTAAAATATCTAGAAGAGAAGTATTATTCCATGTATTCCCTTTGGAATTCCTTCTAAAAAATAAAGTTATAAAAATACTTCCTCCTTTGAAAATATATTAAAAATCATAGTGTGGGTTCATTCCACATTTCATAAAGTGAGAGGGGAAGGATATACAAAAAATTTTAACCTCAATTCAGAAAACATCTCTATTGGCAATGAAATCTGATCTTTTGTGAAAATATATCTAGTTTAACATCACCATTTTCTACTCTCTATTTGATAAAATGATATCTGATGTCAATGTTCCTTGATTTAGAGTATTGTATAGGATTCTTTGATTATCAATGGAACTTTGGTTGTAATAATAAATTTCAAGTATTCTCTCAATATCTACTTTCAAATCTTCCAGTTATACCCACATTCATAACATCTGAACATAGGTATGTGTTTCTATAATATACTCTACCTAAGTTTTACTCGAGGAAAATAAAGTCTGATTCTTGTTGTACCAACTCACACAACACCTTGTTAAAAATTATAAAAAAATACTAACAGTTATAAAAAAATTCAAATAAAATGGTAATTATTAAAAATATAGTAATAATTTAAATTATTACTAAAAAATATTAAATATTTTGTAATATTTAATAATTAATTTTTCAAAATTGTTAATAAATAATAAATATTAGTGTTAATTACAAAACAATATTAATAATTTGTAAAAAAATATAAAAAATAATAATAACTATTATAAATTCATAATAATTAGTATGAATGTTAAATTAATTAAAATAATTAGTATCCATAATTTGCATAATTTTTGTAAATATATATATATATAATACTAAAAATGTCCCTCTCACATGCGATTTTACGAAACACCTGACGCACACAAATGTTTTGTCACGCTTAGGGTAAACCCAGCATCCCCGACCTAAAGGTTGTGTCATATTTCTGATATGATACACTATTATGGTAATACTTAAATTTTTGTAAAAAATTATAATATAAATATTAAATGAATTACCATCGTGCGTGATGTTACCAAACTCCGGATGTGCACAAGGGTTATGTCTCGTCTAGGGTAAACCCCACATCCTAGATCTAATGGTGGTCTTCGATTTTTCATACGATACACAATTTTTAGAGATACATAAATATTTTAGAAAAAAATTATAACAAAAATTTTAAATGAATCGCTCTCTTGTGAATTGTAACCAAAAACTTGATGCACACAAATGTTATCTCAAGCCAAGGGTAAACCCTGTATCCCAGACTTAACGGTGGTCTCGGACTTCCCATATGAGATACCACTTGGGAGATATTTCATTATTTTCAGAAAATATTGTGTGTGTGATATAATATATTTAAAAAAAATTATTCTATCTACATCAAGAAACAGTGGGCCCTAGAATCTAGTGTTAACCTAGTGCCTCACTTTAATCGTATTCCATAGAATATTACAATGTGTTAAAATATAATATTAATTTTAAATTAGTCATAATGATCAGTAATAATTATTCTTATTTATATTATTTTTATAAAATTATGCTCTCAAGAAGTAGACACCAGTTTCTATTACACGATCATGATTGGATAAACCATCGAAAAAATCCCAATGGATTTGGTATAAATCCTTTCAACATTGAGGGTGTTGAAACATTTATATCATTTGTAACATCGAATTCGGAATTTTTTTCTAAAGGAATAATTAAATGTCCATATAAGAAATTTGATCTTTGGAGATTCAAAATGTTTGACAATTTTGGACTTCATCTATTAAATCTTGGTTTTCAGAAAGATTATATTTTTTAGTATCAACATTGTGAACA
>CAUJRU010001862.1:0-109000 GCA_963277665.1 Viscum album
ACAAACCATGTATGCCATACCCCCTATTAAAGTCTCACCATCACCTACCTTATTCATAGGATTTTCACGAGATTCATAGATTGATATGTTTCATCACACTTGAAATATGATTATGTACATTATTTTATATAAAGTAATTAATATATTTTTCTTTTAATTATTTTTAGTTTATAAATGTTTTTTACAAATATAATTATTTTGTAATATTAAAATTAAATTTTTTATTTTATTGTGATGAGTTAACGGATTTCAGAAATAAAATATATTTTAATAAAATATATTTATTAATTTATTTGTATTAAATATAAATTTTCATATAGGTTTTTTGAAGTAAATGTATTTTTTAAAGGGTATTAAATGTGTTATTGTAAAAAAACCCAACATTTCTCAATAAATGATTATTATTATTTGGAATGTAAAAATTGCTATATTTAGAAAATGAGATTGATCAAAGGATTATTATTTCTAAATTTATAATGTATAAATTATCCAGTGGATAATTTTTCATAATTTTTTAAGATAACCAAATTTTGGGGTAGGAATTAAATACGATATAAATATACGGTGTGCATTATGACCTCATACTAAACCCAAGGAGATCTAATAAATATTATAAAGGGTATCCACAACTAAATATATGTTTCTTTTTAATATAATGTTATTTTATGTATATTTTTTTCATGAATCCTTTTTGAATCTCTATAAACCAATAATATATTTAGGAATTTAAATTCATTTCATTGAGAGCATTATTCACATACCCATAACGAATGGTATTATTTTATTCTTTTTGGACCATGGCCATATAAAATATTGAAAAATTATCCTATTTCGTAGAATCCATGGGAAAAAACCATTGGGTGTTTTGTGGGATTGGTTGTTTTATTATAAATAGTATAAAACCAATGTTACAGAAATATTTACCTAATTCCAACTATTTTCTTATTGAAACCCACCTAGGATCCCATTTATCTTCAGTAAATATACATATAGAACATAAATAATCCTACTTAACCTATCTAAATTCCTCTCAAGGTTCCCCAGGCTCCCATTATACTCCTCTCATGCATGTTGAGTCACACACTAAGAAAGGGATACTCAAATTCTTATCATTATTGGAGTTTCATTATAATATTATGACATATTTTCCAATTAAAAATGTTTTTATATGTAATTAAATGTCACTATTACTATTAATTTTATTTGAAAATTATTAATTACCCATTTATATCTCATCAACCCATTTTTTGAATTTTAAGTGACGTCGTTGTGCTGTCAAAATTTTACTGTGATTTTCCATGAAAAAAAATTTGTATAGTGAATATTATACACATTTTATAACAAGGGTGTTCACCATTACACTCATATTCATATTATACATGGGACTTATATGTTTGTAGATCCCTCACCTTGATACTGAAATCAAATATGATGGTTAATAAATCCATATTGAATGATTTATGTGACACACATAAGCATTATAATGAAATGAATGATTTATGAGCCACACATTATATTGTGCTCCACTGAATTGGGTAATTTTTAGTCTCCTGAGAATTTATGTTGTAACATGGACTGATCCAAATTCCTTTATTTTACATTTTTCTTCATGATGCCTTCGATGTTATCAATGACCACTATTCAGGATGTTGTGTTTTATTTTGATTATAGATTTACCATGTTTCCTTTCTGATAATCATGATATATGATGTCTCATTATTAATATTTCTTAGTTATAGTCATTTTATACTCCAATGGTATGCCTATTATCTATCATATTTTATTATATTCATGTTATTCCATTTTTATTACTTTATTGGGCTTGATATCTCACCTATTTGTTATGTATGTCCGCAGGTCATCCCATGCAATTTTAAAAGCCTTGAAATTTTATAATAATTTTAATGATGTTATCAATAATGTCGTAGTATACTATGTCCATGATGTTATTCTATTTATCTAATTTTCAATGACAATATACTAATCAATATATTAGATTTTATTATTATTAATTTTACTGAAAAAATAATCAATTAATATATAATAAAAAAATGGTTTTTTATATTATTCCTCAATGCCTATTTCCGTAAATATGAAATATGAATCATGTCTTTACATTTATAAAAATGAAATTATTCCTGATTATAAACAATACTATTAGAATAATTCAAACCATTGGTATTACATTAATTATATAATAATCATCAATAGAAAAACCACTAATCATATATTCTTGTTAAGTGACATCAATAATCATCCCATTAATATATTATTTTTTATAATTCAAATATTTTGGACACATAAAATATTTATTTTTTGATTGTAAATTATAGATTCCAATATTTTCATCCATTTAAGTAATTGGTATTTTAATTATCTCTTTATAAATAAATTATTTATTCCCTTATCATATAGAATCAATAAATAATTTTTTCCACTTAGACACCATCTCAGGGGTTTCTTCGTCTCAACACGATGTATACTAATTCATCATTCCCATGTGGTCTCCATTACATTAAATTATTTAAAAAACGTTTCTTCTATTCATTGGTGATACTGATATTAGGCTAATATACACATTGTTAATCATGTTCTATCAAAACGTATAAGGCATCATTACAACTTCCTTCTCTCTACTGATAATCTGATTTGATTTCTCTTTAGAAAATTTCTATTATCATTTATCATCATCCCAGTTCCTCCAGGTTCCCATAATTGACTTAAAACAAACAATAATCGTCTGAGAAACACATATCATAGTATAAAACCACATAACCATGAAAAATAATTTATAATATGCTTAAATTAGATTACCTTTTATTAAAATAATGGCACGTTAGGATTATTATTGGGGAAATCCCATGAAATTTCTTTAGAAATATAGATAGGTATTTCAATAAATATTTCTCATTGTAGTTTCAACTAGTTTAATAAACCATTTATTTTATACCATGTAATGTGACCTTGTATTAACATATAGGAATTTTACATTATTTTAGAATAAAGTTCAATATATTATAAAAAATATATTCCCATGGTTTTTATTAGGTTAAATTATTTTGAAATATTGAAAAATAATCTCCTTACATGGTGAAATATCATCAACATCTCCACTAAAGATCTCCACATTTAGTAATCCTACTAGAAACCTTTATTTATAACCTAGGTAGAAAAAAAATATGATGATGGTGATCTTATATGATCATTAAAGGTAAAAGAGATATTTTTAAGAATAACATGAGCGTAGGTATATGAGAACACGATTATAACATTATGAGATCATGTCTTTCATATCAATTATTGTAATCAAGGGTTATGGAATAATGATTGACAATTCATAAGACATGAATCATAATGGAATCATGAGTATAATCCATGATAGCATAACATTTGAATAACAAAATGGATGTGTAGAATACAAATAAGTATATACAATCTAATGTCATGGATACCTACAAAGAACTCCATAACATTCTAGGCTTGAATAATCTATTTTAAAACATCTTGGAGATAGGGAATCCCTACCAGGAAACCACTTTTTGGCGTTGGTATTTTTTCCCTTATACCCTCTTGTTTCAGGATTGGGATCTCCTCTGTTATTCCATATATTTTGGGCATGGTATTACCTCCCATGTAACCACTTCTTTCATGATTGGGATTCCCTCTTTGGTACCCTTTGATCTCATGAAATATTTATCATTACCAATCTAATTTGTGGCAGATAGAGGTCTAACTCATCACATAATGAAATCATACAAACAAGTTCCATAATATAATTAAATATTCATCATATTATTACCCAAAAAATATATGTGATTCATAATGATCATATGAAAAACCATGAAATGAAATGTGTAACGTAAACATTTAATATAACAACAAATGAATGAAATATATGAATATTACATATTTTTTTATGATTATTCATTTCATTTTACAAATGAAGACATGAGGATCATAATAGTTTAATACCTTTGGAATCATGGAGTACATTATTATCACTTTAAATGATCTTGGACATCTCACATAAATGAATTCCAATTTAGAAATCCTACCAAAATGAATTCACTATAACCTAAGGAATACAAACATAAGTGTCTATGGGATTATATGATAAATATGTGTAAGAAAAAAATAGATGAGCATATGAATGTAAAAACATGAACATGACTTTTTCATTTCATAATTTTGAGTCTTGAAATAAATTAGAGCAGTTTGTATAGAATAAATCAGAAATGAATGTTAACAATGATAACATATAATGAGCATAAAACATTAACTTTTTCAGAATTCATAAGCATATAATATAATTTCCATATTACTCAAGTATTATTACCAAGACCATCATAGAAGACAATGTCCATGACTGAACTGAGTTAATTGCATGTTCCATCCCAATATTACATAACTGAATCTACGTTCCATTTCATCCAGATATTCTTGAACCTGATTTACATTTCATTTCATATATGTATATCCCATGAGATATAATATTTAACCAATGGATTTGGGGGAGATATATGTCTCAACCATTTCAAACTGAAATCATTCTTACATGTATTACAAGAACATAAATCATTAATCATAGTATAGACCATGAAATAAAATGGTTTTCTAATTAAATATTAAAATAATAGATTTAACAAATCATTCCATAATTAAAAAAATCAAATCAATGAAATATTGGGGATAGAAACATAACATTATTAAAAAAGTGTCATCTTAGATGGACAATAATTTTGATAAAACACATAAACATAATTCCTGAGGAAATTGCCATTTCTTCTTCAAAGATGTTTTATTTTCTCATTATATCATGTAATTTTAAAAGAAAATTATTTTGTCGAAAATGAACATTAATTCATGTAGAGAATTATTCATTGAAATAATTCATTATTATGATGTAGAAATCGATTAATGTCGTATAAGATAAAAACATTCTTCTCTTACTCTTGGTAGAGAAGTCTAAAGGTACCTCGTATGGAAAACGAAATAAATATTTCTTCGATACCATATATTTTAAATTCACCAATGGGTAATATTTACTTTAAAAAAATATAAAATATATATACTATTATATATTTAGGAAATAGGGAAGTGCATTATAAATATACCCCAGCAAATACTTACCTATAAATGTTCCCAAATAATAATGAGATTGTGAAGTTATCCATTACCATATGTCTAATATCCTTTATATGTATCTGATCCTCCGGTATAATTATTTAAATAAAATTATTGAATTATTCAAGAATATTAATCATTTTTATTATATCATATGTGATCATATTATCATCTTTTTTAGCAACATTTCATTATCACTCGTTATTCATATATTAACTCCTTTTTGTATTATGAATGTTTGGTCATATAATTTCATATTCCACTAGTGATTTTATATTTATATCATTTACATTATTATATTTGTATAATATATATCATATTTAATCATTTTATTCATGTATAAAATCATGGTTTAAAGGAGATCATGTAGAATGAATAGCATCGCATCATGGAGACGACTGGACACACATACACACAAGTGATGATATCATTCACTTAATGGGGAAATGGTATGTAATTTAATGGTATGTTAATTATAAAGGAAAAAAATCATGTTATATTAATTATTGAAATCCACTATATTCATCATTATACCAATCCAAATTATGTATTGTTTAATAACAATATACACCATGACATGGAGACAGTATGCATTACAAACACACGTATGGTGATATTATTATTCATAAGATGGATTAACAGTGGTATAATGTTGTCCCATAATTATAATAACATCTAATAATGTATAATATATTGTATTTATTACATTATTATGGAATAAACATAATAATAAAAATTATAATAACAATCGAATTTTTAAAAAGGTGATAAAACAATTACCTCTTTTTCGAGTATATTCTTCTGATTTTCACAAAAGGACTTCTTATTATGGATTTATACCCAATGTGTGGCCTCTGTGAGGAAGGTAAGTATGTTGTGATATTATTTTAGTAGAATCTAAATAACCCATGGGGATTTAGGGTTGTGATTATGTGGGTATATTTGTTGGACTTTTATAAAAGGGGTAGAGGGTACTTTAGGAATGTATTGAAATGTTATTTTATTTAAAATTTATTTTCAAATTATAATATCTTAAAAGTGATATATATAGTGGATAAGATTAATATATCTCTAAATAATATCATCTGGTAATTTTTAGTCCTGTATTTATTTTATTTTAAACCAAATATTTTCTGTTTACCCAATATTACCGTATTTTTAATTTAATTGATGTAATAACATTTTAATATTTAAGGGGATATAATTTTTACTTTTATGAGGAAAATTTCCAATAATTGGTAAATTTATTATCATAAAGAACTTATAAAATATACAATGTAATTTTAATATATTTGTATTATATTTATAAAATTTAACAAAATATTATTTTAATAAAATATCAACTGTGTCTGTTTTTATACTATTAATTTCATTGAATTTAATAAAATAAAAATAGAGATATAAATTCTAAAATAGAATTTAATAGCCTTATAACATGTAATAGTAACCTAGAAAATTATTCTATGATGTATATTATTTCATATAATATTTATGTTACTTTTTACAATATCATTTATTGGATATTTCTCTCAATAAATTTATTATTGTATCATTGTTGTTTCCATATTTATGATAATTAATTAATATCTACAAGTATAAATAAATTTTAATGATGTATATAACATCATTATATTTTATTATATTAAATGTATTGATGTTTTATCTTGATTATTATAAAATGTATATTATTATACTTATAAGATCTAAGAGACTGATATGTTATTATTTTCTTCTATTTTATTTATAATTGCATAAATTTCATTGAATAATTTCAATAAAAAGAATAAATTACAACACAAAGGTGATAGTGGTCTACATTAATTCATCCAACTAGATTTTGGTTGGTGTTAGTATATTTTTATTTTCTTAATCAAATTATTTGTTACTATTAATTTCTAGATTTACCTTTAACTGTTGTAAATATAAATTATTGTAGTTACAATTCATAATATCAAAAAAATGTAACCAATTAATATATTTTGGACCAACGTATTTAATTTATAGAATCCATTTTTCAAAATTCAAAACACATAATTTCTATAAATTAATTTCATATTAATTCATGTTGTTAAAGCGAGAAAATAAGGTTTTTATTGTAAAAACCATAAAAATTGGTTTGTGTTTATATCTAATTTCAATGTGAAATTATTTACAATGTCCAAAAATGGATTAAATGAAAAAAATATAATATAAATATTCCTTAAAAAAATTAAATTAATTATATTTATGTATAAATAAATTAAATTAAAAAGTAGTTTTAAATTAAAATGCAATATTATTCACTATTCATTAAAAAATGAATGTTTTTTGAAAAATAAAAAATATTAAAAAAAATTAAATTTTTATGTCTTCTTAAAAATAAGAGGTTTTTTTTCAATAAGAACGTTTAAATGTGTAACACAACTATATTTAACATGAGTTTACAATAAAAATTTGGTAAAACTAAATTTTTAGAAAAACACTCATTTTACCTGTAAAATTTAACTTGTTCTTATATCATGTCTAGAATACATATAAGATTATATTTCAACATTAAATTTAATATATTAAATTTATATTTCAACAATAAAATCCATAAATAGTTATTTAATTGTTTATAAACTCACATAATTTCATATAAATAATTTTTTATAAGGAATTTAACATCATTCATACCCTCCATTATAATGACTATCATATAATATTTAGTTATAAATTACCCATTGTCTTGTGTGAAATTAGTTCTATAAATAGAAATATGAATTTTGTGTAACACAATCCATAATGGTGTTGTGTATACCGCAAGCTAATATAGTGGTGTGTATAGTGCATGATAATCTTGGTGTAGCATCCAACATAAGACATAAAATAAATTAAATAGAACCTATGTCATAAAACTTGTGGGGGTTAAATTCTACCCCCATTAAAACTAATTTCACCCTTGATATTTTTTGGGGATATAAATGGTTTACTACATAAAATTTTATTTCATTAAATCCCAAATCATAAAAAGGAATAGTAAAACATCATTTTAAAAATGAATGCTAGAAACATAATGGTGAACAAAATTACCTCCTTACAGGGTTTCCATAGAGGATAATAGAGATGTTATATGAAAACATTGATATGGAAGAAAAATCAAAACATAATGTTGTGACGGATAGTGATAGAGATCAAGGTTTGGAGATAGTTAAAAACAAGAATCCCATAAATATATGATGACTTAAGGGACCATCTGATTCATCAAATATGAAGGTACTAAGATTGAATTGTTGGTTTTAAAGATCCTTTCCCAAAATTATAATTATATGAGAATAAATAATTAATTTAGTTCAGTATAATATAACCATTGGTCATGCCTTGTACAATTTTTACATCATAACTTATTCAAAGAAATGAAGTTGAATGTGTCATTACTAAAGTGTTGACAGATCATGTGATCTGTAAATAGAATGATAGGTCATTGCATGTATCTCAAAAATTTGGTTAACAAAAATTATCAGATATTAATAAGTCCACCTATAATGAGATAATAAATTAATATAACAAACATAAACTGAAGTATAAATTATACTATCCATAATTGGATAACCATACCATCCTTCGAAACACTGAAAATCAAAATATTTAGATAGAGGTTAACTATATTTTTTTAACATTTATCTACCATATATAATATTTTATTTCTAGGTTTTCACATTCCAGACATGTGAATACCTTAATCATGTATTCTATTGAGTCATCGTTAAAACAAGAACTATTAGATATCCATATTGAAAACATGTACGTTTTCTTATTCTTAAGTACAAAAAGTCATAATATTCATCTGAGATTGAATATCCCACTTTTCAATAAATCCTAAACTACTTTCAAGGTAACTAATATGATCCAATTTACTTATTCCTATATAACATAATTTTTTCCACATACAATTATATCAACATAATGTTCATATTAATGGTCATCCTAACCAAAATCATTGTTTTTGAAAATAAATCACCTTAATACATAAAACAAATTTCATGGTTACTAGTATCACATTAAATATACATTCAGATATATGTGTAAAACCACAATAAACCACTGCATTGATTTTTGTTATTCTATAATACCATAAAAACGTTTTTATAACATTATTCTAGAATCCCATTACATAGACATTCAATTATTCCACCACTTCATTTTCATACTCAACATCACCAATAGTGATTGAATGTTATTTGACATTGCCTTTGGAAATAAGTGGTTTTTATATCTATCATCATTGATTAGCCATATATTTGGGTATTGGTTTTCATAATGCAATATTTCCTTGCACTTGTAGAATAGAAGTGCGGGTGGTGTATTCTGTGCAGCATTTTCTCTATTCATATTATTATCTAACTTTTTTTATAACATCAACACTCAACTACTCGATGACATTATTTTACACAATTAAAAAAAT
The DNA here is from genome assembly GCA_963277665.1 of Viscum album. Lineage (NCBI taxonomy): Eukaryota > Viridiplantae > Streptophyta > Magnoliopsida > Santalales > Viscaceae > Viscum > Viscum album. The sequence continues at coordinate 9,548 of CAUJRU010001862.1, forward strand.
TTATAGTCCCATTAAGACAGTCTCTACCATGTTTCTTTCCACACTTTTAACATAAGTAAAGATTCATATTCTTTTCACTAATTTTTATGATTTTTAATGGAACTCCGTAATTCTTTTCTTTTCAGAACCATGATATTGATATGTAACTTCAACATCAATTTCTATATTGATAGAAAAATTCTATTTATTATAAAAATAAATATTGTCTCATAACACTAACCCCCTTCAATGACATGATTATTCCTCTGAAGAATCGATCAACATTACTTCTAGGTTGGATGATAAAATAATAATCATAACTTGCAAGTATTGTAAAATTTACCCCATATGTTCCAATGGATTCATAATAATTATTCTCAAAGTCAAGGAAATAATTTTCGTTTTTCTTTCACTAAATATAATTATAGTACTTATTGTAAAAAAGGTCTTGAACTCGTCCTATTATATAGATTTTATTACACCTTGTTGCATCATATTCATAATTATAGTCTACCACTGGTCCGATTCACCATTTTATAGATAAGAAAAAAAAATAGTTTTTCATATTCTGAAATGAGATGGATGGAAAATATCATTTAAATGGTAATGATCCATTTCTCATAAGCAAGTGTTTCAGAAGACCCACTGAAAGAAGGTGGTCGTTTCCTTGTGAAGGACTCAACCAAATTTTTTTCCCTTATATGCTCCTTTGGAAGTATAGAATGATTCATAACCAGTGTAAGTATAGAGATAATATTTTTCATTCCATAGCCCATTACTTTTTTTTCAGGAGGAAAATCGTTGCATTACCCATTGCATTAATTATTAACACCATTCCTTCAGGCCCCAACCATTGTCTAAAACCCTAAAAGAATAGTGTGAGAGGTAAAAATAATTCATGGAAAACAAAATATTTAACGGTGTATATTTTTAATATCTAACATCATAGGTTTAATCATAGGTTATTCATTATCATTACCAAAAATCTTGGATTGTAACCAACAATTATATATATCCTTAGGAAATCCCTTACAAATATCTCTAGAAATCAAATTAATGTTTTTGCATCCCTATTTCCAGAGGTTGACAAAACATCACTCTAATAACAACTATAAGGAACCAATAATGGTGTATATGAATATTAAGTCTTTTCATATTAATTTTAGTTATGTTTTGAAAATTCATGCCTAAGGACCATAATAGTTTTGTGCCTTTTGATACTTGTAATAAATTCTTATAACTTTTCCAATATCTTCAAAATCTCCCCATAAGATCATCCCTTATATTAATCCTAATTAAATGTTTTATTTTTAAACTGATTAATGGAAACATAATAAATGGTGATAATATATGCTCAATAATGGTAAGAAAACTAAATATGAATATATTAATTTTAAAACATTATCATTATTTTTGAATATCAAAATCATGAGTCATGAAATAAATCATAGTAGTTCCTACGAAATAAATCTTATATGAGTATTAACCCTGATAACATATAATTTTCTAGAAAACATTACCTTTTGGAATATACATAAGCGTAGAAAATTATTTCCATATTATTCAAGGCTCATATCCAAGACCATCATAGTGGAAAAAGTCCATTACTGATTGAAGTTCAGTCCTCATTCTAGCCCTGTTTAACAAAACCATATTTACTTATCATTTTAACTTTATATATATCATGAGATATGAATCATTAACCAATTAATTTTAGGGGTATATAGGTCCCAACCATCTCATAATAAAATAACTTTTACACATTCCAAAAATACAAAAAATCAGTCTTCATGGAATAACGGAAGAAAAAAATGAGTTTCATTTTCCATAATAACATAATCCATATATAATATAATCCCATCATTAAAAAAATCAAATCATAGTAATAGTATGGATATAAACATAAAACTTTTAAAGAGAATCAACTTCTATTGAAAATAATTTTGATAAAACATATGAACATAACTGTTGAGGAATGTATGATTTCTTCTTCAAATGATTTTTCTTTTCTCAAACTTCCATAAAAATTTAAAAGAAAATAAGTTAGGTGAAAATAAACTTGATATCCTCTAGGGAAATCATCTATGAAATAAGTCATTATGAGGATGTAAAAATATTTTCATATTGTATAAGTGAAAAAACATCCATGTCATACTCTTGCAGAAAAATTCACAAAGTAAATCATATGGAAAACATTAGAAAGATTCATTCCCTATAGTTTAATAAAAAATCACCAGTAGGTAAAATATAATTTAAAAATTAGTATAAGAATATAAATAATATTATATATTTCGAAAACATGGACGTGGATGATAGATATACCCCAGTGAATACTAATGTATAAAAAATCCCAGATAATAATATGTTTGTGAAATTATATCTTACCATAGGTCCAATATCCTTTGTATATATCCAAACCTCCTGTATAATGATTTAAATATTTTTATTGACTTATTACACAATTATATCCATTTTTATGATATGATATATGGTCGTACTATTATATGTCTGTTAGTAACATTTCATTTTCACTCGTTATTTTGATATTAACAATATTATATTCTGATGAATGTTTTATCAAAAGAGTTCTTGTTCCACATCATAAGTTATAGTTATATCATTCAAAAAATAATATTATTATAATATATATCTTATTTATTAACTTCATTCATTTATATAATCACGGTCTAATTAAGACCACAATGAATAACTCATGTCACATCGTGGAGAACGTAGACCAATGTATGCACGAGCGACAATATCATTCTCTTAATGTTTATATGGTTTAGAAATGGACTGTATATTAATTATAACAAGTAATTATCATGTTATATTCATTATTTAAATCCATTATACTCATCATTATACCAATCAAAATTATGTATTGTTGAATAACAAGTTACATCAAGGCGTTGAGAAAGTAAGCCATACGTATGCACACATGGGGATATTGTTAATCATAGGATAGATAAAAGGAGTTATAAGGATTCCCCATAAGTATAATAACATCTCAACTTGAATAAGAATCCATATTTATTACTTTAGTTTGGAAATAACATATGAAAAGTAAGTAGAATAGGAAAATAATTTTTAAATATATTAAAAAACTATTTCCTTTTTTTGAGTATCTCCTATTGATTGGAAGAAAAGGTCTCCATAGGATGAATTCTTACTAATAGTGTATCCTCTATGAAAAATTTCAGTGTTTTGGGAGCTTATTTGAACATAACTTTAATAATCCAAAGGGATTTATAAGTGTGATAAATTAGGTAGATATGGTGGCCTTTTATAAGAGGGAGGAGGGGTACTTTAGGAAAGTCGTGAACTATTATTTTATTATAAATTTATTTTCAAATTCTAAAATATTCAATGTGAAATATTTAGATTATACTATAAGTATAATTCTAAATAATTTCATCTAATAATTTTTAGACAAGTATTTATTTTATTTTAAACCCTATCACTTCAATTTACCCTTAATGAAACTTTTTTATTTTAATTGAGGTAATAATAGTTTTGTTATTATGAGGATATTATGTTAAATTATATGTGGTCAATTTCCAATAATTGGATACTTAAATAAATCTTAGACCTTATCAAAGACAATTACTAATTTTAAAAGTTTTTTTTATTTTTATATAATTTAATAAATTATTATTTTAACAAATTATCAATTTTGGAAATTTTTAAACGTATCCATTCATTGAATTTAAAGAAAATACAAAGAGCGATATAAATAATAAAAATTAACTAAAACGACATATAACATGTCATATTATCCTCTAATATTATTTGATGACATAAATTATTTCATGTATTAATTATTTTACTTTTTATAATATCATTTATTTGATATTTATCTTAATAAAATAGTTATTATATCACCGTTTTGTCAATATTTCTGTTAAATATGTAATATTAAAAAATACTAAATAAATTCACCAAATGTAGATAATTTCACTAGATTTCTGTAGACTATTTATTTTTTATGTTTTATCAATTTTATCACAATATTACAATTATTATACGTATAAGATCTAAGAGAGTGTCATGTTGTATCATTCTTTGGTTTTATTTATAATTACAACTCATTCTGGAAAATAGTCTATAAAATGAGTCATTTCTAACCCTTTAGTGATGTTGGTCTACAGTCACCCATACAATAGGATTTTGGTAGCTATTAGATTAATTATATTAGCTTAATCATACTATTTGATACCCTAATTTACCTAATTCACATTCAAATGTGGTAAATAAGAATTTGCATAGTTTCAATTCATAATATTAGAAAAAGTAACATATGAACATAACATGGACACACAAAATCAAAATAATGACTTCATTTTTCAAAATTAAAAACACATAAGTTGGAGTAATTTATTTAATATTAATTCCCACTGTTAAAGTGATAAACCATATTTTTTAAGTAAAAACCATAAAAATATTGATGCGCGTTATATCTAATTTTAATGTGTAAGTAGATACAGTGAAAAAATTAGGAAAAAAAAAAATATAATCTAATATTTATATTAAAAACAATTAAAAGGATAAATTTTATATTCAAATAAATTAGATGAAAAATTAGTTTAAAATAAAAATGCAGTAATTTTTCACTTTATAAAAAATGAATATTATTAGAAAAAATAAAAAATGTCAACTAAGGTAAATTTTTATATCCTAATTTAGAAGAAGAATTTTATTTTTTCCAAAACACCATATAGATGTTTAAGAAACTATATTTAAAATGGGTTATCCAACAAATTGTTGTAAAACTACATTTTTAGAAAAACTCTCATATTATCCGTATAATAGACTTTTTTTGTATATCAAGTGTATAAAGAATATAATTTGATTTTTAAATATTAAATTGAATATATTGCATATATATTTTATTAATAAATTCTATAGAGGTCGATTTTATTATTTTATAGGGTCACTTATTTTGATGTAAATAGAATTTTTTTGGAAGGTTGTTAATTCTTTTCATACATGTCAATATAATGACTAGTTTTTAATATTTAGTTATCAGTTATATTAAGTCTTATGTGAAATGAATTATATCAAAATAACTTTAAATTGTGTGTAAATCAAGCCAATAATAGTGTGTGATACTACAACTAATACAATATTATGTACAGTGAAAGATAATCATAGTGTATCATACAACAAAAGAAAACCGAAAAATTATAGAAGAATCTATCTCATAAAATCATGGGGTGTTACATTTTATCACACCATAACCTATGTAAAAGGAACATGTTTCATAACCATTTCAACATAGCATAACCAATTAAAAGTTATATTTTTAAAATAATTTAACCAATAGAAGATAAATATGCATCATAAACATCATTCAATTAAAACGTACACTATTTATAGAAATAATATATATGGAATCCTTTTAACACATCTCTAGTAACACATAACTATATCAAATGATCTATTCATAGAAAAAGAGGGAATTTGGAAGATCTCATGGAACCGTTCTAAAGAGAAATAACATTTTGTTGGAAATAATTTGGAAAATTGTTTTCTTTGAAAAAAGTAGGAAACATCTAAATTAAGATTCAAATAAAATTTTAATATAATTTATTATAAAATATAAATTCCTCAAATAAAAAATACTTTTCAAAACATAAAACATTTTTAAAACATTATTCTTTTAAAATAATTTTGAAAACATATAATGTAATATTATAAAATAATTTTAAAATGAATAAAGCATTAGACATTTAATTATAATCCTTTTCCATTAAAATGAGATTAATATATCAATTAAATAAATTGAAATCATATTTAGAAAATTTTCTTTTGGATGAACAAAGAATTTTGACCGAAAAGAGAGAAAATATAACATTTTAATTAGAAAAATTCATGATTATATTAATTATAAATTGAGAATAAATGTTATTATTACATATAAATATCATGAATAACTCGATTATAAGAAACATAAATATGGTTATTGGGAGATATATCATATCATTTTTTCAATGGATGCATAATAATAAACAACCATAATAAATGATGATATTGTAGCAATAAATAGTTTCCACTTTGGTAACATTGAATTTTAATACTCATGATAGAATTACATTAAATGGTTGATAAAATATTATGAAGATAACTTAATTAATGACAAATAATATTAATTGTATTTATATATATCTTTTAAAATAAAAATGTTTCATAAATAACATGTGTCTCAAAAATGGTAAATTGTGATAAAATTACATTACCGATTCGGTATCTTTTAAAACATAATCCCCATATAGAGAGATAATTAAATGGATATGTAAATAATGATAATTTTTGGGATAATATTCATATAATACCTTTATTTAAATTATATAGAACACCCAAAATAATTGAGTGATGAATAAGGAATTAATATCGCATAAATAAATGTTTGACTAGAAATCCCCATAATGATTGACTAACATTTGAATCATATTATTTGATGAAGAATAAAATCAATAAAGACTTTTGATATCATGATTTAAATTAATATCATGATATAATATTTAATAGGTATTTTTATAAACCACTCAAAAAGAACTAGGGGTAAATAAATCATATATCTCATGGAAATAAATGTTAGATGAGAAAACCATTACCTTATGTCTTGAATATCATCACACACATTATCAAATCACATATAAAAAATATAATTATATTATTAATCTATTATAGGAATGTATTATTATATATAAATCCAAATATTTTTTAGTTATTACATCATATTATCCATTTATAAAAAATTTCATGTCAATGTTATGATTCAGGTAATAACTACATTGTTTTTCGTATATGTTTCATCTTATTATACAAGATCATATATCGTAGATCATCATCTAAAAATTTCCTGAATATATTATTTGATATAAATATATTTTTTGTATATAAGTATTCATAAGAATCTAAAAAACATATATATTTTATTGGAATACACCATTCAAGGAGACGGTAGGCAATGCATACACGTGATTGTTGTTTTTGTTTTCTTTTTGTATTGACTGAACTAATGTACATGACATATATATATGTATATATATATATATATATATTATCATTATAGTATTATTATTTTTTAATATATAATAAAAAATCATAATAGGTATATTTTGAATAAATTCCATGTAAAATGTGAAGGAAATTAATCACTTTGAGGAGGTTGCAGTCCACATGTACAAAAAAAAGTTATTGTATTCTGAACAAATGGAAATCATGAAAATATGTGGTATATAATAATTATGTAAAAAATAATAAAAATAATATATATCATAAAAAATTGAATTAAAATCATTATCCCCAACATATAATAGTGTCAATGGATGAATGAACAACATCTATTCATGAGGGGGTAGTCCGCCATTCACTCGAACGATGATTGTGAATCCAATTTTATGGAAGTGTGTATCAGTTTAGGTTTAAAATTAGAAAACAAAATCTCAGTATATTGAGGATATTGAGGCTATTAAGAAATTATGGTGTATGAATATTTTAGGTTGTGGGTAAATAAATAAATAAATGTACTTGTTGAATGAGGTTTCCTCTACTTTGTGAAACTCTTTTTGGTTGGCTCCAAATAGATTTATTGGTTGGATTTATACCAAAATGGAGGATTATTGAGTAATTATAGAATATTTTGGAGTATATTTTTGAATTTTTTTCTCATCCAAACGTATTGAGATGTGTGATGAAAGGGTTAGGTGAGGAGACGTTTTATTTGTGGGTAAAATGACACAATTGGTATTTTTGAATATATTTTATTTCAACCGATGCTTTACATGTTCCCCAAAGAATAAATATGATATATTATATAAAATTATACGTTAATTGTCCAAATATGTCCATAAAATAAGTCTTATAGATTTTCTTGTTCATTTTTACCCCATATATTCTATGTTTAGTCCTTAGTTTAGTTCATTATATCATTAATAAGTGTAATTAATGAAAATCATAATCACTGTTGTTTTTAAAAACATTGATAACATAAATAGACATTAAAAATTATTATTATTACAAATTTTGAATTCATTTTTGAAATTATAACAACATATATGGTGGAAGTAGTTTTTAATTAATTCATAGAAAGGATGAGACAACATGTTTTAAAAGTAAAAAAATGTTCCAAATAATAATATTATTTTTATATCTAAATATAATAAAAAAATCCAAATTATATAAATTAGATACATAGATTCACAAATAATATATTTATAATTTAAAATGTATTCAAAAATTATATTATTATATATATAAATTAGTTTAAAAACAAATATCCATCTAAAATTTATTTTTTCCCCATTCATGAAAAAAAGAAACATTAAAAAAATTAAAAATACAACCAAAGTAAAATATAATATATCACATTAGAAAATGAAATCTATTTTGAAAATAAATAATATAAATGTTTCAACATTTATATTTAAATTTGGTTCCCCATTAAAAGGTGTTAAAATTATCCTTTAGTAAAATATATTTTTTCATTCATATAATTGTATTTATACATATCATACTTAGATAAAACCTATTGGATGATTTTAAAAAAATATATATAATATATAATATATAAATTTTATCGAAAATATTTATAAAATGTTTTTTTTAATTTAATCAGGTAAAATGGTGTTTGTATATAGAAAAATTGTTTTCTTAAAAATGGAATTTCACTATTCCCGTATAGTTTATAGATTAATTTATAAATAATTGATAACCATGAGAAATAATTTACATAAATTTGAAACAATAGTCTCATAATTTATTCAATGTAATTTTAATCTTTTATTCTGAAATCTAGTTGATAGTTTTAATAATATTTTAATTATAATATAAATAGTAAACCTTTGTTCGGTAAAACTCATTATTTCATCTAACAAAATATATCTAAAGGACATGGTGTAGTTTTTATAAGAATAAAAATATACTATTTCATGAACCATAATATAATTTACATATTTCATGTAGTGAAATATTTATGTGTTGTTTTATATAATGCAAGAAAATCATATTACATTAATAGAGAAGATATATTTAGTGTTGTGGGGATTGAAAAATATGAATAATATTTAATTAATTTAAAAAAAATTCACAATATATTAGGGTGTTACAATGCCATCATCCATCATGTTACTCTGATGAATGGGGGTATAGATCAATATTTTAAAAAAAAATTCAACTGAAATACATCCATCCTTGATTAGATGGTGTATAAATGACCACTTTTAAATCATATTAATGTCATTATATATTCACACAGAAAATTCAGTGTAAATAATTTCATATTTTTTAAATTGGATGAATAATCCATCATAGAAATATCATCATACTATTGGTATATAAATTCCATAGTGTGGTACATTATCATCATCTGATGGAAGAAGTGTTCGTATAAGTCTATTTGAAATCCCCCATAGACCATACCCAGATTAGTATTAGACTTGTGGAAAATATACAACTATATTCTGGTTGGATATCTGATAATATAGTTAATGAGATTGAACCCCTCTTAATAGGCCTCTATATATTCTTTAATATTGATTGAATGTCATCTTGAATAGTCTGTATCATAGGGGAAACCATCCCCTAGGATGGTGGCTGGACATTACATCTAGAATTATGGAATCGACTTTTATATAGTTGAGAAAGGTCATAGAGATCCCTAGAAGGATTGAAAAATTTCTACAAAACTCTCTCAAAACTAATCTGTGATGCCCAAGTGAGGAATGACATTAGTTTCTACAAGAGGAAATACATGAGTTAATAATGGTTGCTCAAAGCCCGTAACATATATAACATGGTCATCAAAACCCCCATGATGCACAACATGAGGAAATCAATGTATAATGGCTATATAAATTCCTATGAAATGCATTAAATAAATTTGGACAACATATATGATAGTGGATAATAGAATTGTAATGGAACATACCTTTTTTATACGATTCAAACACCTTTAATGACTTTTAATGCTAGGACTATGTGACGTAAAGTATTTTAATGGATCAAAATAGACAGTGCATACCATCCAATAGCAATGTTGGTTCATGTATAATGACTCAAATCACATATCATAGGTTTTTTATATGGTGTTCCAATTTCATGATCTATTGGAAAAAACCCCTTTATGTTTAAATTGGAATCCCCATTTATTGGTAACCATTTTATTTATGATTTTTTATTTTATCAATTTAATAAAAAATTTATATTTATATATATGTATCATGATATAATTTGTTGATTCACTATTATGATTTCATAAAGGTGTATTCTTTATAAGATACAATTGGAATACCAAGTATCTATAAATGGATCCTTAAATCCAGTATCTTGATGCAACATTTATAAATAAGTATATAATTAAATGAATTGCCATTACAAAATAATATAAGTAAATGATTCGTAAATTTAAATTTGAATTCTTATTATTAACATAAATTAAAATATTTTCCAATGCAACTAGGGTTCCAGGGATGAATCATGGAATTATTTTTCTAAATTAAGGTTTACCATCAAGATGGTTAGAAAAAACTCATTCAGGTAGATTCAAACACATTAATTAATCAAATTACTCATTCCATATAATAAATGATATTACATTATCGAATACCACTATAATGGTACCAATGATATGCAACATAAAATTCTCATAGTAATATGAATAAGGCGTGACATATTCCTGACAGGTTAATCTTCATGTTCCAACAATGAATCATGAAATAATACTTCTATTCCATGAAAGGTCATGGATATTGAAAATAAATCATATAAATTACAATAATTTAACCAAAAAACATGGGATTCCACCTAAATTTAGACAAATAAAACAAATAGGGTTAAAATTATTACAAAAATTCCCATCCCATGTAATTTAACAGTTCTTAGTACGTGTTTTAGCTACTCTTGGGATTATGATTTTTACAAAATCCTGAAATATTCTTAGTCTACATTCAAATAACCTAAATAGTAATACCTAAAGGAAAATAAGACATGGATAACACATTATAGTGACCCGATCCTAGTTAATTCATAATTAAATACTCTTAGTATTCATTATAGCCTCTTACATGCATCCCTATATATCATTGGATTCTGACTATTATTGAGGGTTTATGGTGGTGTGGATGGGATGTTATACCAACCTGAATAGAGTGTAGTGCAGTGGTATATAATAACATTACATTGTGGAAGGAGTAAAATAAATGAACCATAAAATCATAAATAAACTCGGTAAACAAAAACGTTGAAGCAAATCAATATCATATAAAAAATCATGAGGATATCATGATGTTATACAAAGGGGGAAACAAAAATGATACACATGAAAAAATATATAAAACATGATGAAAACATGAAAAAATACGAAACAATGAAACCAATATAATCCTGATCACAAGATGTATCCTTTTTTATGTACTCCATCCTTATATTAAAAATCATGCATCAAAATCAAGGTGATTTCATTTTACTATCATGTATCCATAAGATATGTTCGCATATCATTTAGTTAATGGAATATGGTGTGAGATATACTATATATTCCAACACCAAAAACATGTAGTATAATATATCTTCTTTATATAAAGTGGATGTGTGTACATATGAAAACATAAATATGTAATGTAACTATTAACAAGGTAGCTCTGATTCCTAATGGTCACCAAGATGACACTACTTACTTCAGCCATAACCGAAATAGGTATGAACATGTGTAATCATATATATATATATATATACTTATATATAGATAGGAATATACATATATAAAATATATATGGGGGAACATATATATCCAAATCTATAGAGATATAGTGTTGTTCATGATTAGATGAATAACTCTGGTGTCTATTCATTATTAAAAAAGTCTCAAAAGATATTAAGGGATACCACGAATATGTATCATAAAAAATAATAGTTTAAATGAATGAGTTTCATAAATAATAAGCCATTAAATTCCTTATTATCACATTCAATATGGCATGCCATGATCATTTGTGAATAGTAATAAGGGAGACCATTCTCGAGTATCATAAATAATATGTGGTTCCATTCCCATGTATCAAATTTAATATGGAGTGTCATGACTAAGTATTATTAATCATAATGGGATCCATTCCAATGTAAGTTATATAATGATATGTCCCAGTTATGATTTTATATAAGGCATGTTATGGTGTCTATATATTCTTCCTTTTTATTTAGTCATAAAATAAAATGAATTTTATATTAGAGTCATATGTTGTGGTTATACCACTCACATTCAATATAATTACAATAAAAATTCAACTATGTGGCCACCATTAACATAGAGGTTGTTTTTTTTCAAATTAAAATTTAATAACATAATGTAATTCAATTAGAACTACCAAATGGGTGACACATATTGAGGTGGATGAACACTAGAAACAATAAAGGTTCTGTAAAATTTTATTTTAAAAGAATAACAATTTAAATATGGAAATAAATATTTTTAAATAATCACTAATAAATTAAGACATGAGAAATAATTATGGATGATATAAAAGAACTCAATGTTTGGTAAATCTACTTGACCAAATAATATATGGTGGAAGCACACTTATCAAATAGTGTTGTCCTCTAATCTAATATAAAATCTAAGAAATTGAAGAAATAGAAAAATATCATCATTTATGGAATATTAACATTCAAGGAAATAGAATTTATATGGTATAGGGATGTTAAAATTTTATAAGAGTATTTAATTAATCATCATTTGGTAACTAACATGACTAATGAATTTCTGATGGGAGTCTGACAGGGCGAGAATATTTGAATCCTAGAATGATTCCATTGTGAACCCTCAAACATGAGGGTTTTATGTTCTTGATAATTAGGATGAGAAAATATGATAAATATGGTTATTAATTGAAGGGATAAAATTTTATTTCACCTAATCATTATAGGGTTCAATGTTTTTCTACATACATTGGGAAAAACCATGCATCTACAATGTGGGCTTATTACCTATGTGGAACCACCCATGTGTGCCAGCTGTGAAGAGAGAAAAATTGTGCACAAAACATGTGGGATCTATATGTAAATTATATAATGTTTAATAAATATCCACATTACCTCCTTATAATGTTTTATCGAATCATGATCTTCTATATAAGGTTCGTAAGGTTAATATGTTAGATTACTACTAACAGGAAGCCTAAGAGAACTTCTCGAAAACTAGATCGTTGTATCGAAATATTCCCTAGATTATATAAAATCCACCAAATACCTTATTATGCATTTTCATATGGATAAATCTAAAGATTTAAATTGAAATTTAAGGGATCCTTACCCCTGATAAAAACATGAAAATTTCAAATTTTGACACCTCTTGTAAGATAGATGAATTTTCTATCTTCTTTGTTTTCTCTTGAAAATGAAAACATAGTTTTTAATTGATGTTTTATGGAATTTCCAAAGGGAAACATTATAGTATATTCTAAAGTAAAACCATATTGGTTTATAGTCTAGATATCAAGGTTATTTGAAGGGGTTCAGAGGATGAATTTAAATTATGATTTCAAATTATGGTTATTTTTTTACATTATAAACATCTAGAATTAAATGTTTTATAAGATATAATTAATTTATTATAAATTAATTGGTGTGATAGCTCAACATTCATAGGTGGAGTGTGTTAGTTTCATTATTTAAATCCCTGAGAAAGAGGTGTTGTTTTAGATTGGAGGCACCCAGATTTAATATTCACTTATAGATGTCTTGAACGATTGATGAGTTACCACTTTTGAACATTGGAACACCACATAAAATGAATGTGTGTGACTGTATGGATGTGGCTTTTGAATGACTAGTTGTATTAAAAGATAAATTGTTATTATTTTTGTTTTAATTAATTTAAATTGATATAAATCATTGATGATCCTATAATTTGTTTAAATTTTATAGTTTTTAACTATAAATAACTTGTTACAATACACGTGATTTATCTTGGGGAATGAATATTGATGTGGTTCCTATTTTGGTTGTCTTACACATTATTTAATAATTATTTTATTGTATTTATTAGGAATGTTTATCTTAAACTACAAATAATTGAATAATTTTTAATTGTTTTTTATTTTTGTTTAACTAATAAATATTTATTTTTACTTTTTATTGTTAATTTATTTTATTATTTTGTCATTAGTATAATGTTTAATTAAATAAATAAATAATTTTATTGATTAAATTTATAGTTTTTCATACATTTATTTATTTTATCTCATTCTACCATTTATTTTATTCTTTTTCCAAATATTAATTTGTATATTTATCTTCATTATCTATAATATTTATTTTTCCATACAATTTAAAATAATATTTAAAATGTTTTTATTTGAAATATTTGAGAATAATTTAACTATTTCTTCTTTAATATATGTGAAAAAATGTTTTTTAAATTTATATATAATTGGAATAATTAAATCATTATATTTAATTATTATGAATTTATTATGTACAGAAAGGCCACTGAAGTTTCTATGTGATTTTACCATGTACAATTATGGCTAAATAACATGAATTTTATGTTAATTGTTCATTCATGATGTCCTGCATACCATGCTATAAAATATTAGTAGATTATTCATCAATTTTAACCCACATCTTATGGTCAGCATATATGTTGTGAGGTATATATCCACTTGACTATATAGTATATTTCTATGATCATCTCATGAATAATTATTCTTCACTACTCTCATGGTAGTATTGATTTTTTTATGGTCCTTCCACCACCTAAACAGACATGTTACATCAACTATGAAGAACCATATACACTCCTACCAGATATATCATAACTATTCCCTGATCCTCATTCAGGGTCTGAACCCAACATACTACCTTCAGTAATAGATTCTATGATAAATTTCACCAACACGGTCTAAATCTCTCACCTCTAGTGCATTGTGATGTCGACCACACATGATTGAATCAAATCCCAATGGAGGAATCTAGGTGAACATATACTCACAAATGGATGAAAATGACATACATAATTTCTTTTTAGATCAGATTCATTTTTGAATCCACAACAATTTATTAGAGACATATCAATCCTGGATGAAGCTGTTTTCTTATTGGGGAATATCACTCTATCCAAATATCCATACCGGATGAAGAAGACACAGAAACCCCATCTAGGCTTCCACATGTGCCACCACTATATTATGTTAATCTACAATGTACTGAGATCTGGGTAGATGAGAAGACTAAGACTCAAACCCACAGAGTGAGTAGATAGAAATAGTAAAAATAAGAACATGGTTGATTGAATTTGGTATGATGAAGATGAAATAATAATATTGAAACCAAAACTATGGGGTTCTATCATTTTATATATATATGATGAAATCAATTATTTTTAATGAGTATTCAGAAGATTGTGAGACCTGATATTAATAAGTGATCTAGAGATGACCTACTTATCAGCAAAAGATGGAGACTATTATTCCTGGAAGCCCAAATAGTTGTAGGACATACGACTTAATAATACATTGAAATGAACTAATTAAAAGAATAGAGATATTTAGGTTCAATTTATTTATGTCTATTCCTATTTTGAGACATGATTTTTCACCTGGAAAAGAATAATTTTGATTCTATACTGAAATCTAAGAAAGAATCTAATAATGATGTTGAATGGTGAGTTTATGGGATCATTTTTGCATCAAATTTGTCATAGAATTAAAGATGGTGTGGACTAGTACCGTCAAGAGTGATCACAATGAAGAGTATTTCCAACAACCAAAGTTGAATCTAAAATGAATGTCTGATATATTCAATATCTGACTACCTAGATTTTCTACTGGAACAAAATTTTTTGATTGAAGTTTGAGGGATTCCAAATGAGATGGTTGTGAAATTATGGTTCAACAAACACATATATTTTTGAACAACCTTGTCCATGATTAAATTTTCATAGATCACATAGAAGTTCATTTAGAAAGAGTCTCCTGAGGGTTTTTAATATTAATCATGGGATCTAGATAAAAATAGTTGTATGGGATCAACATTAAAAAAATGAATCATGCTAGAGATACACTCGAGTACATCTACAAATTAATTAACATGAATGTTTCATTGTTGTTTGAATAAATCATCATGTGTCATGCATTGATGAAAAAAATTATGAGAGTGCAAAACGAGCATATAGAATTGGTGGTGACTGAGTGATGCTTCTAAAAACATCAAGTGATTAAATTTTAAATAATAGAGAATATGTTGTAGGAACCATTTTTAGAGATGTGTGATCGATAAAGAGATAGTGTAGAAGATAATAAATTTGTTTAGATACAGTCCACCACAATGTTTTTGGCGATATTGACGTGTAGACAAGAGATTCTATAGCACCATTTAATTGAAACATTAGATGGGATATCTTTTTATCCTTTATTGTTTCATTAAAATTGTAATTTATTTTTATTTTAATATGGAATTATGAAATAGTTGGGACTTTTTGATGACATCCTTTCTTGATGAGTTTATATCTTTTTGTTTTATATTACTACTTCCACATGTCATTTATTCTATAATAATAATTAACTAGAATGATCTAATTTTGAATTAAAAATTATTTGAAACCTCTAAAAATTTATTTCAGAAAATCATAATTCAATGTGGACATTGATTTTTTCGACCAATGATTAATTCAGTAGGTCATGAAATAATTATTGGATGCTTCGATCATTAATGAACGTCATTATATAAGATTTATATGATGTGATAGTGATCAATCATTTAAATTTTAAGGTTTTATTTCGAATATTATTTCAATTAATAATTAAATCTATGTATTATAGTAATATAATTATTCCAATTTCACATGTGTTGATTGTTATTACATGTTTTCAATCTCATTTCCCAACCATATTTCTTATCTCATCATGATTAAAAATCCCCAAAGTCTTTATCAATTCTATTTCTTAAATATACTAATGACAAAATAAATATTTGAACATTGGTTTTCTCTTTTATATCATTATCTTGTCTCCTTGGTCACATATTCTATTCTATATGGGCTATTAACCCTATACACTAATAGAAATCAGTAAATATGATTTAAAAATAATTAAAATTTTCATGTATTCAATGAATAACGTGACACTTATTTAGTCAGATTATTCACTTAAGGAATATTCACCTCAGTGAATATGAATTCATTTTTTCCAGTTCATAGTTAAGGTAAAGGTCTCATATCTCTCAGATGGAACATTACAATAGTACATACCTAGGATGGTACTTATATCCTTGAATTATCTTATGGATTAGATGGCGTGATGACACGTTAGTTTTTCTATGTTAGTGGGGCCTTAAAATTTATTGAGTAATGTTGATTTAAATTTTATATAATAATCTTATTTAGTTATTTTGATTTTTTTTAATTGAGTTATATTGGTTATAACTCATAAATCATAGAGGTAGTTTTTATTTCATAATTCATTCTATGTATAATGTGTTTTCAAAAAATTAAAATCATTCCCAAATGTTTATGTAAGAACACTAAATTTACTTTTATATTTCTTTATGTTGGGGGTGTCACTTGTGTTTATTCTAACTTTATCTCTTTCTATGTAATGATTAGAGTAATGATGTTATAGAGATTATTTGGGAACTAAATTAATCCCTTTCCATAGAACCTCTCATTCAACTATAATTGAATCATTGAGATAATTCATTATCGAGAAAAATAATTTCATTGGTATGTCTACGATTCAAATCATCTATAATCTTTTTACATCCCCCTATTGAGAATTTTGTGATATCGTGAAGGTTGAAACTGAAAAATCTCTTCAAAAAAGTCGACTTAAAACATGCCAATCCTATTTATTTAAAATCTGGAAGCCTTCAAAAAAACATTATTTAACCATTTTTCAGTACCAAGTGGAGAAGCATTGGGTGGAATAAATATTCAATAAATTAGATATTAGGAACTATAAAATAAGATATATATATATATATAGGAAATTCCCACACTATTTATTCATTATAAATTATACCATTCAACACCAAACATTCCATTGAGCATTTTTAGATAATAAAAATAATAACCATTCATGAAACACAAAGTGATTAATGTTCAAAAGGTCTCCTAGAATTTGGCATGACACCTTATTTATTGTTTATGAACTATGAATCATTCCCAAAAAGTACAAACCAATATGATTTAACAAAAATAATTGGTCTATATAAGATGAATGTCAACTTCCATATCATTCAAATTTATCACCCCATCTCTAATCCACTTATTTAACTATGTCCACATAGTCCATTTATATCTCTCTTCATGATGAAAATAATATATGAATCTACCAATAATATTTTCAATGTTTTGAATAAATTTTATAATGATGTTAAACAATGAATGAATAAGTTTATTGATAGAATAATTAAATTGTTATCCATTTTTATTCATCTACAAAGAGGTAGAATATTCATTTAAATTTAATAATTCATATAGTGATATTATTCGACTAGATATAGTACTCCCAAATATTCGATAATAAAATTCCTCTATTAGTCACTCATTATCAATTCAATTATTTTTGATCTCTCATCTGAGAATGATTTTGATTTATACACACTAATATGAGAATGGATGATTATGTGTCCGCACTACTTGTTATATTCCTTCATGAACATATTTAATACATGGGTATCTATTTACATTACATTACTAATGAAAAAAATATCATCCAAAAAATAATTAAGAAACACCCATGAATCAATTATTACCATTATTAGAGGGAATTACTTATTTGAAGGTCTTTTCATTGACACATCAACTAACTAAATCCTAAATAATAATGAATAGATTATAAGGTAATGGATCCCCCCATCTAAATCTGATAAATAGGTTTGAAAAAATAGACCATAATTCCATTGAGTGATATAGAATCCTATGGTAATGAGTATCATTGAATGAGAAGGTCTATATCCCATTTAGGGAAACCAAATATTTTAATTTGATTAAAACTATTATTCCACTCTTACATATATTATACTTTAGATGTATCAATTTTTTTATGGTATTATATCCAACAATATTCCAATTAATATCCTCAATTTCTTTCTGACAATTGCTATGGCTTATTGAATACTTATAGATTGACAAACCCATGTTACTATTTTCATATCAATCTACGAATTATCCATAAGGTTTGGTGTTAATAATTTTATTCATGACATTGTATGTAATGATACAATGAAAAATGATATGATAATGGTTTATAGAATGTTGGTACTTTAATTTTATAATTATAACCACTAAATATGTGATATCCTCTCTTAGAAGAGTGTTATCTCTAAAAATATTTTGAATTTATTTATTCATATACTCCATGAATATCTATATAATTTAATCATATAAATTATTCTTAAATATATTAGGTTTGGGGTAACTATGTACACATTTTTTGTTTAATTCCTTATTATTATTTTATCCCCATGAACTCTTTTATGTAGTATGCTTCCACTTTCATCCATATCTCACGAAATTATTTGCAGATAAGAACTAGACACATTATTCACTCATATAGAAACTCCACATTTCAATCCTTGTATCATAAAAAAATTATTATGACAATCTTACATCATACTCACCACTACCATATCCCTAGTGCACAATCCATATTCTAGTCTCAGATTCAATTTTTCCATGTATTATTTCTCAATAATATATTCTTAGAAAAAAACTATGTTTTTTCTTCTATATTAGAAATATATATTTTGATATATCTATTAATAACAAATTAATCCTAAATATATCTCCTAATAATTTAGATTTTTCTAATAAAGATTGAAAAATACCATTATCTCATCTCAAAAATAATTGTACATAAAGATGAATAATCATCAACTTTATATCTTATATTATTATATTGTAATTAAGAAAATAGTTCATGCATTTAATAAGGTCATCCTTAAAATATCTCAATTTAAAATTTTATTATACCCATGTATACCTCTGAATTGTTTTTCTATAAAATTTATAAACAACCTATTGAAAATAATGTCGTCGGTCTATAACATGGAATGGTAGATTCACCCATTGTTCCATGGTTTTGATATAGAATTACAGAGGATCTTTTAATGGTTATAATGGTTTCATTACAAATGAGTCACACTCATATATGGATAGTAATAAATCGATCATATATTTTTTAAAAAATTGTACAATTTAATGTAAATTTGTCTATTTATATTCATATTTTAAAACTATATACATTTTCCTCCAATGAATAATATAACCATTGGGTTTCTATGATCTATAAACACATAAATATTTATTCCTTCTTCCTAGAGATAATTCATATATAATTTTCATTGTAAAAAATAATTTTTTATAGGTATATAATAAAATACATGAAAATTATCCAAGGTTTAGGGAAGATATAACATCCACGACCTCTCCATTTTAGAAAAATATATTTTAGCATATCTTATTGAAATGAATATGGAATATTATTACTAAACATGATTGTGAAAATTGAAATGTATCGTCTTCTTTCTACCATATAATAGATGTTTTGGGGAAAATATAAATGATCTTATTTTTGGGGCTATCAAGAATTCATGTTAAAATAAAACCCAATATAGAAATTATTATATTATCCATTGATAATAATGTATAAAAACCTCCGACATCAAAAATATAATCTTGCTACATTAAATTGGTTTTCAATTCATCCACCAATGTTTTTCTAATAAACCAAATTAATAAAATTCTCAAATCGGATTGAAACATTCTCACCATTTTTATTATATATCAAAACATTATTGAATCTAAAATATATTTCAATCATCATGATATTTTTTATATCACCTTTTCCAACCCTTTTTTTGAGTGTGTAGACTTATGGATTCATGATGATTTGTACTCCCCCATTAACATCGAATCCAAATAAATTGTACTATGTATGAGAAACCACAATCTTTTATCATGATACCCTTATCATCATGATGCAAGGCAAAAATTTCTCTTTATAAAATTTCATGTGAATCATAATGGTTGGATAAAAATTGATTCTCCTTGTTAGGATGTCCCATATCATGATGTTGAAATCACTAATAGTAAATTATTCTATTAGACCCTAACAAGGTTCAATTCCACTTATTTCATATAAGTCCATTCATTTTCTCTAATGATCTTATAGGAAACATAAAATTATCATATTTGTTTAATTAAATATAGTTCATGAAAGAAATTATATACACAAAGGTATCCAATTTTTTAATATACATTATGACTCATGAAATTTATATATTTCATTCCAATAAATTTTTTAAAATAGATATAACTTTCTTAATACATCATTAGATTTAACTTTTATATCTAAACAACTAAATTTTGGATGAATTATAAAATTATTTCAGTGAGTGGTATTATTATATATTAGTGTGATATTAATATAATATATATGTTGAATTTATTAAAAATCAGTATAGGAAACAAGGTAATTGGTGTCAACATCATGTATATCTATTCCACTCACCTATATACATAAGAAACATACACAATTACACTTTATAAATTATATCATAGAAATCATCCTATGAACACAACCCCAAATTTATAATACCATTTTTATGTGAAAATGAATTATGTAGTGTTTGATTCATTCTCGATTACAAAATTCCAAATTTGATCAAGACACAAAATATTGAAATAATTTTCAAAACTAATACCAATTTATAAAGTGTTTTCTTCTCTAATTCCTTTCCTGGATCTCCATGGATTATTAGAAAACCACGTTTATATATTTATCTATCTACTCCTCTCAAATTCATCATACTCACAACTAAACTTATAAAAAATATTCAGCTTGAAATTAATCCTATATTATAAATTTGATATCTTGAAAACCATAATATGTTATCACATTTTTTTCCGCTTATTATATCAAAACAAATAAATTATTAAAAAAAAATTATGTATCTTTTATCCATCAAGGTATCTTCATCCATATTTATGGTCTGATATCAATTTCAAAAACACAATTTTGACAGTAAATCACCAAATGAACCTATATAACCATTAAGATACCATTTCAGACATCTTAAATTCTTCTTTATTTTATTCATTTTCAGAAACATAATGTTTGAATATAATTCCATTGTACTTTTCTAGTCATTAATTATAATATTATATCATTTCAAAACATCACATTGAAAGTCTTGATGAAGCATCCCCATTAATTATATTATCATATAAACCTTAATACTTAAAAAATAGATAACAACATTTAAATTAATGTAACGAGGGGTCAAACCACTTTATTTATGTCAATATAGATGGTGAGTCACTATAGATAACCATTTTTATATTGTTATTCAATCCAGAGATCATCTTCATGTTTTTTTTAGTTTTCATACAATATACCTTCATTTAAACTTCCCATGGATCTTTATTTCCATCACGGTTCAAACGACTACATGAAATTCATTGTGTACTCCTAAAATAAATGACCACATTAAACATCATTTCTTTAATTTTACATTCAAAAAATAATAAAATCAATTTTTTATCCCAACAATATATTTTAGGTTTCTTAACACCTACATTTATTTTGTTTAATAAGGATTCTTCCTCCACATGTCATTTGAAAAAATAATTAATTTCCACTCTTTTACATACATTTTTCTTATATTAAGAAGACATATTGTTTTGAGAGAAAAGTATGATCTCTAATGTACATACAAACTCTACAAGGTGATTTTCATCGAACGACCCATCAAATATATTTCGAAAATGAATATATTTATCATTTATTTCATCATGTATTACTCCACTAATTCACAAAAATCATTTTCAAATATGTTCACAAGATGAATAATCATCATGGAATTAATTGATGGAATGACACCAATATATCTTTCTATTTTGTTTTTGGACTTCTTATTGAAAATATTTTATTGATATCAATATTTTTAATATATTATAGGTTTTTATAGAAAACCAAAATATTAACACACTTCCATATTGATTCCATATATTTTGGACTTATTCATTTATCCTAACTACTTATAGGTACTTTCTTGAATTTTCTTCCAGAACTACATCTTCCTTTTCCATGGAAGCTCCAATAGTTCCCTTCATCTCATATCTAATAAGAGATCCATTAGGTCCATCTTGTGGTCTTCCCATAGAATGAGACCTTCATAACAAAATAATTATTTAATTATTATCCTCCAATATAGAATAATTTTTCATTATATCACTCTATATAATCATATGATAATTAATTATCCAAGGTAAATATTTTTTATAATTATCTTCACAACGGACCATGATTTCTCTAAATTATTATTAAATGTGATCAAATCCTCTTCCAGTTTATGTGTCATTTTATTCTAGTGTTATAAAAAGTATTCATTATTACCGGAGTGTACTCCTATTAGAAATTTCATACTTCAGTGCATGTAAAGAATTTTCATGTATGTCACTTTTTAATTTTTCATGCATTTCATTTGAGCACTGTTATATTTAAGGATTTGTATCACTTTTTGTAAACTTTTTTTCTCCTTCACCAAACATATCAACTATATAAAATGTTTATCCTTATTACCCATTATGTTTTGAGAGTTTTTTATTTAATGATATTAAAATTAGAATAACCTATAACATTATTATCATCTCAGAAACTATCTTCCAAAACATTATGTTGGGATTCATTCTTATCCCTTATATTAATTTCAACTTCACTCAACCTCATTTTCTAGGATTTAAACGTCTATAAATGTAATTTTTTGAAATTAAGACATTGTTAGTTGAACAATATTCTATGTTTTCAGATCCATTGTTTCTTATTGTATCCAATTTTCATCGAAATGGTTATAGAGAGAGGTTCAAATATGGTATTCCTTATGAATATCTCACTACCAGAAAATCCATATTCATGTGAGATTTTAGGATACTCATTGATAGTGAATCATCATAGAATGAATTAATAAATTCAAAAAATAATTCATTCCTTTATTATATGATTTTTTACAGTCTTTCATATGAATCAAAATTCTCCAAAAAAACTATTAAACTCAATGAAATTCATTTTGAGTAATTCTTTTTCATAAATTTCATTAATTTTCCATAAATAATAAGAATATAAAATATATCTTAAATAAAAAATTTGATCACATAGAAAAAAAACTAATAAAATAATCTATGATATAATATGACATTATATTTTCACTGAGGATATAAAACAAGGATACCCTTCTAGGGGAGGGATAATGCATGGGAATCATTTAAAATAAAATAATTATTCCTTATCCTTTTATGGCACAAATACATATAGATCTCAAAATTAGTTCGGACACACTTTACCTCATCTCATAATGATGACTAGATAATTATCACTCTTTTATTTTGACATTTAATCAGTTTCATAAATTATTAATTCACTCAATGTCACCAATTTTTTAATTGTTTAATACAAAAATCACGCACATAAGGAAAAAGTATTTTATTTGGTTCAGTTTCACTAAGATAATTCAAGGAGCAAGAAATGATGAAGTATCATGAATACAAATGAATTAAACACACTTTTTGGTCATATTTTTTGGGATTTGATACTCATGTGAATGTGGTAACTTCCTATAATATTTTTTGGATTATCTCAATGATGATTAAGGGTCCGTATCTAAAGCTTATCTCATTTTCCTCAATACTACAAAAATTATGATATTTGGAATTTATGAAATAAAAAATGTTTCGAAAATATTTATTCCTAATAATATAGAGTGGATCATATAATATCCAAGAGATAATCTTTCATAGTATTTATTTGAACATGAAATGACCAACATCACAATTTCTTGAGTCATCATGAAGGCTCATTCTCCTATGAAATGTTCTAAAGCGAGTTCCAATGCATTCTTCACATCTCTTCTAGAATTTATATCTCACTGATTTTGGTATATCTATATTCATATATTCCCTTTAAATTTATATACACCTCTATCAAACTTATTTTCTCCATATACATTCATTTTCATTTTTCAATAACTACTAATAAATATATCTCCAAAAAAACAAGGATTCCATAAATTTATCCCCTTAATTCAAGAGATATTCTCTAAATTGTTTTTCATGAATATCATTATTTCATTACGAGTGTGATGGTCAAATAATTAAATTAAATATTATTCCAAACTAATTAGACTCATCCACAAGTATTCGTTCAATATTATTTAAGATATGCTAGTCAATTAATATCAATTCTTCTCAAAATATATGAAATATACATTTGTAGGTCAGCTGAATCGACATTGTGACATTGTATTAATCATCAAAATGGTCTAATAATCACATATCATCGATTCATTAAACATAAGATAAATAATTTTAAATTTATCAAAATATTTATTATCTATTGTATTTTCTATGTAATAAATTTCTCATCTCAAAACTATAAATTATTTTATGTCTATAAAAATGATATTATATTTTGAATAACTCATGACAGTGTGACATAACCCTTCATAGAATTGTTACATGTAATCTATGAAAATAAATACCCTAATATTAAGGATCCGGGATTTAGTTCTTCCAGTATTACATGGACACCTATATAAAGGAAGAATAAAAAATTTTATTTGTACCCTTCATGGATTATCCAAATCCTCTATGTATGACTATCTTATTATATTCAAAAGAATAAAGTATAATTCCTAATGTACTCCCCCACATTGGTATACGATAATGTTATCAAATAATTCGTTTTTTTTATTTCTATACAAATATAAAATATGTGTAATGTATATTCCTTCAAGACGTAACTACCATTCTAGGTCATATACTAAAACTCATGAGAACCTATTTGAGAATACTCCTCTACATGATATGTTCTCATGAAATGGATCATCAGTTATAGATAGGTCATGACACACAAAAAAGTGTCACAACACAAATAATACTCATTCCCAAAATATAAATATTAGAATCATACAAACAATCTCAAATGCTCGTGAGAAATATATTAAGTAATATTATTTATAAAGGGAACCTATTACCTTTATATTTTTTTGAGAACCATATTCATGAAGATTTAATGAATACCATCGATCGATTTATTTATTATTTAAAAAATTATAATTCCCTTATGATTATTAAAATCACACAATTATTTTACAATATAAGCTCATTTATAAAAACATTAACACTTCCTGATCACTAGATTCTCCAATATAATTCTAAAAACCTCTTCTAGATAATTGTTGATTCATCTTCTTTAATAATGTTTGCATCATCACTAGTTCCATAAAATCCATTTTCATGAATAATTTTATTTTCAACTAAATTCAGGAATATTATTCAAATAAACCCTACACATAAAAATATTAATTTGGATTAAAAATGTTGTTAGTTTTTTGTTTTTAAAGAAAATACTTTTGTATATATTATTTTTCAATTGATTATAATTTTGTGGAGATTGTACTAGTTTCATTTTATATCAGTAGTTGATGCCATGATATTCATAATTGAGTATAGTGGGTTCCCTTCATTGTGTAGTTCAGTTTTTTCATATGGGAAAGAGGGAGAGAGAGTGATAGAGAGAGTAGACATGGTACCCCTAAAAATGGTTACTTGTGTGACTAACCTTGTATGTATTGGTTTCATTTAAAATAAACTCAATTTTTCTAATGTGTCCCAAATTGGGAAGGCACTGTCTTATACATCGTATATGATTATTATTTTGTCATGTGTGGGTATGAAATTCTATGGATACAATATTGGATAATTATTTTCCTATATATGGAGGTAATGTTACGAACAACCATAGGGTCATGTACAAATTTGGGTGATGTTTGTCTTATATTTTTTGTGAGGTGATGTTAATCTATGATGATTTATAGTAGTTGATTATTGATCCCACCTATAGATGTTATCTCTCTATATGTGATGTATACACAATGTGTGTAACACCCTAGGTAAATAAAGAATATGAAATTTCATATTTATCCATATTTGTGAATAAAATATTTAAATGGCTTTAAAGGGGACTCTATGCTCGATGGCGTACCCAACACGCAACAACGAGTTTCTTGGGAATCTTACGTTGCACTCTAATAATAAAATAATATTATTTTAAATGGTAGTTAACGAGTAGCCGTTGTACTGGCGGGAATGGATAGAAATAACTAAAATATGATTATATATGTTTTCAAATGTTTTTACATTTACCCAATAAAAGATAAAGGCTTAAAATACGGAACGAGTTCTATTTTAGGCATTTATACCATAATTTTCACGAAAGGTCCACTTATCACCTTTTGACGGAGAACCGTCATTAAATATAGTTTTGATCGATCTTATAAATTATATTGGACCAAATATAACTCTTCTTTAGAATCGGGACATCAAAATTTACTTTGTGTGAATTTTTGGTACCTTTCTGATAAAGTTCATTTTTTTAATGAATAGTGTAAAATGTTGTATTTTAATTCAAAACCTCTTTTTAATATAATTTATTTATATGATTAGATTATATTTTGAATTTGTTTTAAAGTGAAATTAGAAAATATTTTTACCATTAAATCCAATAGTGGTCTTTGGAATTAATTTCACTTTGAAATCGGACTTAAACTAGTGTCAATCTTTTGATACTTATTGTTTCATAAAAACACGCTATTTGCTCTGACAGCGGGAATTAATTATTAAATTAATTAATGTGACTTATATGTTTTGAATTTTTTAAAATAGACTTCATTTTTGAGTTTGTAATATCAAATATAGCTTAGGTTGAATTTTTGGTAATTTTCTGAAAAACTTCAATTTTTTATGAATAGTGAAACCACTAAGTGGTACTTATAAAGACTGATTTTCCGTTTAAATGAAATTTTGCCATAATTGTGTTTTTAATTTCAAAAATCCGACATACATGGTTGTCATTAAGAGGTAAAATGTGGTTCAATGAGGTTATAATAATTTTTCGGTGAATAGTAACTTATTAAGTTCTTAATCGCGATTAGAGGTAAATAGTGTAATTTAAAGTAAAAATGATATTATAAGAATGTGAAAACACCATGACACATGTCGTACCCTCATTGGTTGTATCATGGCCGACCAAGACAAGCCATGGGTCAACTTGGGGACCCCATGGAGACACTTTGTTTGGGAAATGACATAAATAACTTTGTATTTAATGTAAAAGTAAAACTGACACAAACATAATATGTTTTACGAAAACAATTTTTACATGGGGTTATAAAGATCATATTTTTGATTATAAATAGTCATTGGAAAGATAAAAATATTTCCTGCATCATAGTATTTGTTTTATAATTTTTAGACATTAAATAAATTATATTATGTTTGACATAATAATGATGCAACGATGACATCATTATTTGACGATTTAAATAAAATTGGAAAGATAATGTAAAATCTATGAACTAAACATGTCCAAAACCAATTGGATGAGTGTATTTAGAACCCTTATCACCTTATCCACTAATTATATCAATTTTGTACCTTTTAAAACCGAAACAAATTTTCAAATAAAGTAATATTTCTTTAATTTCCAAAAGTGCCCCTCCTCTCCTCTTATAAAAGGCCCCCACCTCTACCTCATTTCACACACTCCTTGTTACAGCCCGAGATTTTATGAAAAATATTCTTTTTAATGTCTTGTGTTGTACGCTACACCAAAATGAGCTTGCACAACACACATCTTTGACTTGCCTTGCATTACACGCAATCACAACCTTCATCGATAGCGTGTGTAGTACGCAATACTGAGTTTCAGGAAACAATTTTATGCTATTAAAATATTATTAAAACTGGCCGTTATGAATAGTAATAACCACTTTTAAAATTTTATAAATTTTATCTCTCAAAATGGACTTCATTTTTGGATTCAGAGTAATGAATTTAGCCTAAGATGAAATTTTTGTACTTTTCGGAAAACTTTCATATTCTGATGAATAGTGAAAATTACTAAATTTTAAATAAAAGAAACTTTTTTAATCGAAATAATTAATAGTGCTAAATTATTAATTTGAGTGGTTTTAAAGTATATTTAGAATATATTTTTACAATTTAATACAATGTTGGTCATTGGTTGTAATTTCACATTTAAACCAGACATAATCAAGTGTCAATCTTTTGATAGATATTGCTTCTTAAAAACACGCTATTTGTTTTAACAGCGGGATTTAATTAAAAAATTAATTAATGCAACTTTTATGTTATGAATTTGGTAAAATAGACTTCATTTTTGAATTCGGAATATGAAATATATCTTGGGATGAAATTTTGGCATTGTTCTGAAAAACATCAATTTTTGATGAATAGTGAAACTACTAAGTGGTAGTTAAAAAAAACTGAATTTTTCATAAAACTTAATTTTACCACTTCTGTGAATGGAATTTCAAAAATCATAGAGACACGGTTGATGTCAGTAAGTAAAATGTGGTTCAATGAGATGAAAATAATTTTTGGTGAATAGTAACTTTTTACTTTTATTTACCACGGTTAAAAGTAAATAGGGTAATTAAGGGTAAAAATGATATTATTATTACCCTAACACATGTCCTAATTCTATTGGACAAGTGTAATTCGACCAAAAACAAGCTTAGGAATAAAATATGACCATTTAGGCCCACTTGGATTAGATTAGGACATTTATTATTATTTAATTCAAAGAAGAGTTAAAAGAGTCAAAATCAAAGTTTATTTACTAAGACATTTTTAATATAGGGTTTTACATAAGATAAATTCGATTGTAAATATTAATTAGAAATCTAAAACGATTTCCTACATGATGGTATTTTATTTGTAATTTTTAGACATCAAATAAGTTAATTTATTTATGACACAAAGATGATGTAGTAATTATCTTATTAATGAAATATTGACATAATTGATGTTATAAACACCAAACTAAATATAATTTGAGACTTTTTATGAATTAAACTAATTTTATAGGTTACTATGATATATTAGTGTTGATTTAATCAACTTGTTTCGAACATATAATTCTTTTATGATTTTCACAAAAATCATGTATCAAATAGTGTCAAAATTGACACAAAATAGTTTTTAAATCAAATATTATATTATTAATTGTTATTTTATTCCTAAAAATCTAAGGTTCGGCCAAATGACGTAGATAAGGATATATGTATTAATAATATACAATTTGGGGTTCGTTTGGCATGTTATTGTAAATTTATTAACCATATAATGTAAGAAAACAAAAAGGCATGGTAAAAGTTAAATTATTTAAATTAGAGTTAAATCTAATTGATATGGTTAAAATAATAACCTAAACTTGTCTAAATGTTATTGGTTGATAGGATTTCGATCCATCCCCACTTTAGCTTCGAAATAAGACCATTTGGAACCATTATAAACCGATTTTGACTTTAATATAAAACAATATTTTAAGATATTCTTAAGGTGCCCCTCTCCTCCCTTATAAAAGGACACCTCCTCCCCCTCCTCCTCACACCAATTTGAGCACTCAAAATCGGCCAACCCCTGCCTAAATCTCTTCTCCACTTCCCTAGAAACATCCTAGAGATTCTGGTCTTCCTCAAAGACCAATTTTAGTGCCCTAAGAGGAGGTCTCAAAGAGGCACTTCAAAGAAGAGGTAATTACCGTTACCAATTCTTTCATCTTTATTTCTTCTACCACTTCTTCTTCTTAGGTTGTTTCATTATGAAGTAATAACATCAGTATCACTAATATACTGATATGTTATTATAAGTATGAAACAACCCTATTTCACCATCTATCCATCCTATGGAAAAAGAAATCACCGCGCGTGCGTACGTACGGAATACCGCCTCCACGCCGTGGTGTAATCTATTTTCCACCACCACCTTACATGGATGGGTATAATGGTGTAAAGAATAAATATACAAAGTTATTAAAACATCATATTGATTCTGATATATTGTATAATCCACTCCAATTCAATTCAATATTTATAGAAATGATATCATCGCTCGTGCGTACGTACGGACTACCGTCTCCACGACGCGATGAGATTCATTCTCCATGTTAACCATTTAAGAATGATTATAATGTATATATAAGAAATAATAATGAAATATATGCCATTATCAAGCTACTGGATTTATGTATATATATACATATGTATGTCATCTACTTACTTCCATTTCAAGACAACAAGGAAAGGAAAACAGCGTTCATGCGTACGTACGGACTACCGTCTCCATGAACGGTGTTTTTCATTTTATTTATCTACCTATTATATATATATATACTGAATATATATGATATATAAATCATATTTTATATTCTGGAAGTGATTAAATCATGATATAAGTAATAATGATGTCAAGAACAAAAAGTCAAAACACCTACGATAAATGAAACGATTTTACCCAAAACGCTTCTTTAACATGGAATTTACAA
Organism: Viscum album; assembly: GCA_963277665.1. Classification (NCBI taxonomy): domain Eukaryota; kingdom Viridiplantae; phylum Streptophyta; class Magnoliopsida; order Santalales; family Viscaceae; genus Viscum; species Viscum album. The sequence goes on from CAUJRU010001862.1 coordinate 40,933, forward strand.
AAGAACAGGTAATATAATGTCATATGTGAAACATATATGATATCATAACAATTAACATGATTCTTTAATAAGTCAATAACATGATTTAAATCATTATACAGGAGGTTCAGACACTTACAAAGCAAGTCAGACCTAAGGTAAGGGAAATATCACAATCTCATTTTTATCCGAGATTGTTTATTCGTAAGTATTTACTGGGGTGTATTTTATCATCCACGTCCATGTTTCATCAATATGTAATATTGCTTCCATCCACCTACAATTGTTTAAATCCATTTTTACCTTCGGTGAGTTTTTAGTAAAACAAATGAAAGGAATCTTTTGTCGTTTTTGTACGAGGTACTTTTTGACTTTTCCGACAAATGTACGAATAATGTTTTTTTAACTTATACGGAATGAATGGATTTCTAAATCATTATTTCCAAGAAGATTACTTTACAAGTATTGAAGTTTATTTTTAATCAACTTATTTTAGTTTAAAATTTTATGACATGTTAAGAAAGGAAAAGTGTTTTTGAAGAAGAAAGGATATTTTCCTCAGGAATTCATTTCAAGTGTTTTATCAAAATTATTTTCCATCTAAGATAATATAGGGTTCTGTTTTTATCCCTATTATTAAATTGATTTGATTATGTTGTGATGGAATTATTTTTATGAATTCCTTTATCTTATATGAATTGTTTTATGATGTCATGTTGTTTAAGAATCCCATTTTTATTACATGGGTTATGAAATAATGTATGGTTTATGATTATGTGGCACACATAAGAAAGGATTCATTATAAGATGGGTGGGACCTATATCTCCCTCCAATGCATTGGGTAATGATTTTATATCTCATGAGATAGACATGGCTGGAATGGTAGGTTATACCGGTTCAGTGAAACAGGACTGAAACGAGGGTTACTCGATTCAGAAAGGGAATTTGTCCACTAAGATAGTCTTGGCAATGAGTCATGACTAACAAGAAATGATTTTCCATGATTATGTGTGCATGCCACAAAGTTTCAAGTTTCATGTTATGATTATGGGGATCTCATTTTCACTTCTATGATTTATCCCATGTTATGATATTATGAGCTCTTTTACAGGTTAAGATTTTCAAAAGCTATGTTCTTATGTATATGATGTGATTGATATTTCTTTTGTTTACCCTTACTGAGCATTTGAGCTCACCCTTTTATGTTTTCTTTTCCCTAGGATATAAAGAACGGTTTTTAGGTAAAAAAAGGGAAGATCTTTATGGGAGATATTGAAGATCTTTCCCCACGATTAGAAGATTACGTTCCGAGTTTCCAAAGACACTAAACTATTACGATCCTTGTGTGTGTGTTTTTGTTATGTACTAAGTATTCCACAAAAGTAATGTAATGTCCATGTACGATAAGCTTCGGGTCTCTACAGTTGGCATCAGAGGAAAGGTTTAGTCAACCTTTGGAAACTAGGATGTGAGAACGTTAGTGAGATCCCTAGAGATATTTCTAAGGTATGTCTAGTGATGTCCCTAAGGTTAAGTATACGTATAGGTTATAGTCCTAGAATTGCGCTAACGATCATAGAATTTAACCTAAGATGTTAGATATTGAGGGTGTTTTCCCTTTACTATGTTGTCTTCCCTAGCATGATTTCGCCTCTCACAAAATTCTTTTTGTGTTTTAGTTAATGGAGGGAACCAGAAGGAATTCGGTTAACATTGAATCCAATGGAAAAATTGGTGACTATGAGCAACAAAATTGTGTAATACCTAGAGATAAAGATATTGTGATTATGCCGAATCAGTCATCGCGATATATGATTAACAAGGTGAAATTTAGTGGTATGACTAATTCATCAAAGAAGAAGAAGATAAACTATTATGCATGTTCGCATGTTGAGGAGCATAAAGAAAGGAAGATTGAGATTTCTAAAGAAGGGAAGAAGAACCTTGAGGAATACCTCAAATGGAGGGATCGATGTTATCTGTGTGGAGAAAAGGGTCATGGAGTGACAGATTGTTATGGAGTTTAGTGTCATATTTGTGGAGAACATGGGCATTACCCAACTCAATGCCCTGACCTAAAAAGTTACTTCTAAACCAAGGATGGACTTACTCCAGGACAATCATTGAAGTGGATGGACAGAAGTGTGTATGTATTGGTATTCAAGAATAATGTTGTTGAGGTACTTTTATGGTGTACTGAAATATTTATGTTTTGGTCTATTGTGGTTTTCAATAATTTTATGGTATCGGTAACCATGAAAAGTGATTGAGACATTTTTGGTAAACAGATGATATGAGCATAATGAAGGGATAAGAAGATAATGATATGTTTGATTGTATTCATGAGCTCATGATTGATATAAAGACTATGTGATATCATGGTTTGAGTATATAGAATTTTTGGATTTTGATATGTTGAAAGAGTTAACTTTTGACAGCATTCATGTTTTCACTAAGGTTTAATTGGTATTCATTTTTCAAGAGAATACATGATTAAGGTATTCACATGATTGGAATGTGACCAACAAGACATATCTTACGATATATGGGGATCAACGATGGTGGACTGTAGTATTATGGATAAGCCTAAAAGATTAGAATGGATTATGTTGGACATAAGTTAGTATTGTTTAAGGATAGAAGATTTTCGATATTATTGATGGGATGTTATAGTAATGTAGTTTTAGAAAAAGGACAACCTGCAGGACGGGCGACAACCCATCGCGTCGGACAAGGCTGTGGGAATCGAACCCACAACCGAAGTGCGACTGGCCTTTATCGCTTACCACTGTCCTACAGGAAGTCCCTGTTTATTAGAAACTAGTTTTATTATATTGAGCAGTATGATATATGAAGTATAAAGTCCATTTTAGGAACCATATATGATTAATCTTACTATAGATCGACTTATGTATATAATTTTTTCTAACCTTTTGTTTGAGACAGATGGAATGACCTGTCATTCTATCACATGATCTGCTAACACTTCACGAATAACAAATTCAACTTCATTTATTTAAGAGATGAAGTGGAAATTGTTAAAGGCACAAACAATAGTGAGATTGTTCCAAAATAAGGTAAGTATTTATTCTAATTCAAATTCTTTAACTTTAGGGAAACGATCTCGATAACCAAAAATGTTGTCCTAGTGATCTTATATCTGATGAATCAGATGGTACCATAGATCATCACAAATTTATGGCTTTGTGATTGCTGGATTTTCCATAGCCATGTTCTCTACCACTCTCCATCAGAACATGATGGTTAGATTTCTCTTCCATATCCATATTTTTACCTATGTGGAAACCCAGTGATTAGTTTATTTGGGTAACCGTTACGTTTCATACTTTTGTTTTTAAAGATTGGTTTTGATATTCCTTTTTACGATGTGGGTTTCTATTAAAGAAACTTTCGAATAGTAAACCATTTATAACCCCGACGAATTTCGAGGGCGAAATTCATTTTAAGGGGGGATAGAATGTAACAGCCCGAGATTTTATGAAAAATATTCTTTTTAATGTCTTGTGTTGTACGCTACACCAAAAGGAGCTTGCACAACACGCATCTTTGACTTGCCTTGCATTACACGCAATCACAACCTTCCTCGATAGCGTGTGTAGTACGCAATACTGAGTTTCACGAAACAATGTTATGCTATTAAAATATTATTAAAACTAGCCGTTATGAATAGTAATAACCACTTTTAAAATTTTAGAAATTTTATCTCTCAAAATGGACTTCATTTTTGGATTCAGAGTAACGAATTTAGCCTAAGATGAAATTTTGGTACTTTTCGGATAACTTTCATATTCTGATGAATAGTGAATATTACTAAATTTTAATTAAAAGCAACTTTTTTAATCGAAATAATTAATAGTGCTAAATTATTAATTTGAGTGGTTTTAAAGTATATTTAGAATATATTTTTACAATTTAATACAATGTTGGTCATTGGTTGTAATTTCACATTTAAACCAGACATAATCAAGTGTCAATCTATTGATAGATATTGTTTCATAAAAACACGCTATTTGTTTTAACAGCGGGATTTAATTACAAAATTAATTAATGCAACTTTTATGTTATGAATTTGGTAAAATAGAATCCATTTTTGAATTCGGAATATGAAATATAGCTTGGGATGAAATTTTGGCATTGTTCTGAAAAACATCAATTTTTGATGAATAGTGAAACTACTAAGTGGTAGTTAAAAAAAACTGAATTTTTCATAAAACTTAATTTTACCGCTTCTGTGAATGGAATTTCAAAAATCCTAGAGACACGGTTGATGTTAATAAGTAAAATGTGGTTCAATGAGATGGAAATAATTTTTGGTGAATAGTAACTTTTTACTTTTATTTACCACGGTTAAAAGTAAATAGGGTAATTAAGGGTAAAAATGATATTATTATTACCCTAACACATGTCCTAATTCTATTGGACACGTGTAATTCGACCAAAAAAAGCTTAGGAATAAAATATGACCATTTATGCCCACTTGGATTAGATTAGGATATTTATTATTATTTAATTCAAAGAAGAGTTAAAAGAGTCAAAATCAATGTTTATTTACTAAGACATTTTTAATATAGGGTTTTACATAAGATAAATTCGATTGTAAATATTAATTAGAAAGCTAAAACGATTTCCTACATGATGTTATTTTATTTGTAATTTTTAGACATCATATAAGTAAATTTATTTATGACACAAAGATGATGCATTAATTATCTTATTAATGAAATATTGACATAATTGATGTTATAAACACCAAACTAAATATAATTTCAGACTTTTTATGCATTCCACTAATTTTCTATGTTACTATGATATATTAGTGTTGATTTAATCAACTTTTTTCGAACATATAATTCTTTTATGATTTTCACAAAAATCATGTATCAAATAGTGTCAAAATTGACACAAAATAGTTTTTAAATCAAATATTATATTATTAATTGTTATTTTATTCCTAAAAATCTAAGGTTCGGCCAAATGACTAAGATATGGATATATGTATTAATAATATACAATTTGGGGTTCGTTTGGCATGTTATAGTAAGTTTATTAACCATATAATTTAAGAAAACAAAAAGACATCGTAAAAGATAAATTATTTAACATAGAGTTAAATCTAATTGATAAGGTTAAAATAATAACCTAAACTTGTCTAAATCTTATTGGTTGATAGTATTTCGATCCATACCCACTTTAGCTTCGAAATAAGACCCTTTGGAACCATTATAAACCGATTTTGACTTTAATATAAAATAATATTTTAAGATATTCTTAAGGTGCCCCTCTCCTCCCTTATAAAAGGACACCTCCTCCCCCTCCTCCTCACACCAATTTGAGCACTCAAGCTCGGCCAACCCCTGCCGAAATCTCTTCTCCACTTCCCTAGAAACATCCTAGAGGTTATGGTCTTCCTCAAAGACCAATTTTAGTGCCCTAAGAGGAGGTCTCAAAGAGGCACTTCAAAGAAGAGGTAATTACCGTTACCAATTCTTTCATCTTTATTTCTTCTCCCACTTCTTCTTCTTAGGTTGTTTCATTATGAAGTAATGACATCAGTATCACTCATATAGTGATATGTTATTATATGTATGAAACAACCCTATTTAACCATCTATCCATCCTATGGAAAAAGAAATCACCGCGCGTGCGTACGTACGGAATACCGTCTCCACGCCGTGGTGTAATCTATTTTCCACCACCACCTTACATGGATGGGTATAATGGTGTAAAGAATAAATATACATAGTAATTAAAACATCATATTTATTCTGATATATTGTATAATCCACTCCAATTCAATTCAATATTTATAGAAATGATATCATCGCTCGTGCGTACGTACGGACTACCGTCTCCACGACGCGATGAGATTCATTCTCTATGTTAACCATTTAAGAATGATTATAATGTATATATAAGAAATAATAATGAAATATATGAAATTATAAAGCTACTGGATTTATGTATATATATACATATGTATGTCATCTACTTACTTCCATTTCAAGACAACAAGGAAAGGAAAACAGCATTCATGCGTACGTACGGACTACCGTCTCCATGAACGGTGTTTTTCATTTTATTTATCTACCTATTATATATATATATATACTGAATATATATGATATATAAATCATATTTTACATTCTGGAAGTGAGTAAATCATGATATAAGTAATAATGATGTCAAGAACAACAAGTCAAAACACCTACGATAAATGAAACGATTTTACCCAAAACGCTTCTTTAACATGGAATTTACAAAAGAACGGGTAATATAATGTCATAAGTGAACCATATATGATATCATAACAATTAACATGATTCTTTAATAAGTCAATAACATGATTTAAATCATTATACAGGAGGTTCGGACACTTACAAAGCAAGTCGGACCTAAGGTAAGGGAAATATCACAATCTCATTTTTATCCGAGATTGTTTATTCGTAAGTATTTACTGGGGTGTATTTTATCATCCACGTCCATGTTTCATCAATATGTAATATTACTTCGATCCACCTACAATTGTTTAAATCCATTTTTACCTTCGGTGAGTTTTTAGTAAAAGAAATGAAAGGAATCTTTTGTCGTTTTTGTACGAGGTACTTTTTGACTTTTCCGACAAAAGTACGAAGAATGTTTTTTTTAACTTATACGGCATGAATGGATTTCTAAAACATTATTTCCAAGAAGATTCCTTTACAAGTATTGAAGTTTATTTTTAATCAACTTATTTTATTTTAAAATTTTATGACATGTTAAGAAAGGAAAAGTGTTTTTGAAGAAGAAAGGATATTTTCCTCAGGAATTCATTTCAAGTGTTTTATCAAAATTATTTTCCATCTAAGATAATATAGGGTTCTGTTTTTATCCCTATTATTACATTGATTTGATTATGTTGTGATGGAATTATTTTTATGAATTCCTTTATCTTATATGAATTGTTTTATGATGTCATGTAGTTTAAGAATCCCATTTTTATTACATGGGTTATGAAATAATGTATGGTTTATGATTATGTGGCACACATAAGAAAGGATTCATTATAAGATGTGTGGGACCTATATCTCCCTCCAATGCATTGGGTAATGATTTTATATCTCATGAGATAGACATGGCTGGAATGGTAGGTTATACCGGTTCAGTGAAACAGGACTGAAACGAGGGTTACTCGATTCAGAAAGGGACTTTGTCCACTAAGATAGTCTTGGCAATGAGTCATGACTAACAAGAAATGATTTTCCATGATTATGTGTGCATGCCACAAAGTTTCAAGTTTCATGTTATGATTATGGGGATCTCATTTTCACTTCTATGATTTATCCCATGTTATGATATTATGAGCTCTTTTGCAGGTTAAGATTTTCAAAAGCTATGTTCTTATGTATATGATGTGATTGATATTTCTTTTGTTTACCCTTACTGAGCATTTGAGCTCACCCTTTTATGTTTTCTTTTCCCCCGGATATAAAGAACGGTTTTTAGGTAAAAAAAGGGAAGATCTTTATGGGAGATATTGAAGATCTTTCCCCATGATTAGAAGATTACGTTCCGAGTTTCCAAAGACACTAAACTATTACGATCCTTGTGTGTGTGTTTTTGTTATGTACTAAGTATTCCGCAAAAGTAATGTAATGTCCATGTACGATAAGCTTCGGGTCTCTACACTCCTCAAGCCTTTGGCTCGGCCAACCCCATCCAATTTACTCTCTCCACATCCCTATCCTCATCCTAGAGGATTCCCTTTGGGCAGAATCCTTTCAAAGGATTCCTTTAGGCTCAAATCAAAAGGAGTTACACTTTTAAAGGCAATTCATTCTCTCATGTTCATTTGTTTTATTTTGTTTCTCCAACCCCCTAAACTCTTTTTATTTACTTATTTTGTAACAACAAAAGTATCTTCAATATACTATGATGTTGTTATAAGATTTATTCGAGCTACACTCTCACACAACTACATCAAATGGTTAAAGAACATATGGTTTTCGTGGATGGCGAAATTACGCCTCCCGAAACGACGATTGTTCAATACTCATTTAACAACTTAAAAGGTGGCCATTATGATGACACTATTTTTATATACGATATATAATATGTTTATGTTTTACTTATGCTTCTGTATTCTTCATTTGTGTCTTACCTTTATGGCTTCTATTATGGGTATACGCGATATCTTCATTTTAGGAAGTGCGGACTACCGCCCCCTCAAAGTGATGTGATTCGTTAATGCCATACGTGGGACGTATAAAGGATGGATTTAATGTTATTATATATGATTTATACTGGAATTATTATATACCTCTATATCATTATTATTTCATTCCATTAAAGTATGAGATAGAAATGAAAGTAGCGTTCATGCGTACGTACGGCTTACCGTCTCCATGAACGGTGCATTTCATTTCTTATCCCCAAATGTAATGTACTATTATAAGTACATATATATAATGGATATATATGATGTATGATACATCTAAATGATTAATATAATTCTGGAATTAAAATATACATACCTCTCATATAGTTTTAATTCCATTAATACGACATAGAAATGAAAGTAGCGTTCATGCGTACGTACGGTTTACCGTCTCCATGAACGGTGCATTTCATTTCGTTCCTCTAAATGATTATGTGATTTTATAAATACATGTATATGCTGGATATATATGATATATATGATATCCAAATCAGGAATTTCATTTTTGGATATGAAGAACCTTTGACCACACGAACAACATGTAATTGTAAGCGGTCCACTTTCGACTTAAGAACCAAATATCGACAAAACAAACATGATTAACTTAAATGATTAAATAATGTTTATAACATGGTAATAAGTGATATAATAGGAATAAGTAACTTTAAAAAGGTTCTTAAGGAAGTATAAATTAACTCAAGTTTATTATTCAGGAGATTAAAGAACGATCGAGTCAAGTAGGACCCGAGGTAAGGGATCTTACTCCTCTCTTTCTTTTTAAGTACACTCTTTTATGTCATTCCATTTAAAGCTCATCTTTCTTGTTATTTGGATGATATTTTATATTAATACTACTGTAATTTTTATGTTCATTTGATGAGATACCCTATTCCCTCTCATCAATCCATTTTGGAAGTTTTGATTGGCGCCGTTAGGCTGCCGATCTTTCGTAAGAGATCTAACTTCTCTCTTTCTTTTTAAGTACTCTCCTTTATGTCACTTCTTTTAAGCTCCTATTTGTAATATTGGGGGATGTTATTTTATAATACTCTTGCTGTACATTATATTGTAATGTGATGAGATATCCTATTTGATCTCATCAATCCATATTCAGAAGTTTTATGTGGCGCCGTTAGGCTGCCGAGTTTTCGTGAGGGATTTTTCATCTCACTTTTATTCCCGTGAAATTTATGCTGCATTTTCCACAAATTCCTTTGAGTGGTGTATGTACTTCCCATTATTCTACTCTTTGTGTAATATACTTTCGTTTATGAGTATTTACATCAATGATCTATTGTCCTTCTTTCATGGGGTGTATGTTTTGAAAGATACCCAAGTCGGTAAGGGATCCTTTCACCCTCCTTTTTTTTAAAGACTTCTTTTGTTGGGTCTTTTAATTTACATATTGTTATGTTGGGATATGTTCTCATATATCCATATTGATGTAAATTTTATGTCCAAGTGATGAGATACACTTTTTATCTTTCATCAACTCATTTTGATGTGACGCCGTTAGGCTGTCAAGGGAACTTCTTAACCCAATTTCGATTTCTTTGGGTTCAACATGTAGTTATTGAATATGTCATCCTTTGAATATGTGTGAATGACCTTCTATTGTTTTACACTTAATATACACTTATATTGGGTGTATTTATATTTGTCACACATAATTTTGAGATTGATTTTTCCTTAATTTAAGGATACCTTCTTTATAAGGGATTTCATCACATTTGACATTTCTATTGAGACTTCATTGTTGTTTTGCACCAAATCACTATTAAATGGTGTGTATACTGTCCTTTGACATATTAAATCATGAATCCCTTTATTCTCATGATATTATAAAGTTCGGATTAAATGTTATTCCGCAATTATTTGTATTCAATAGTCTCTCATTTTGTTAAAAACTCTTTAACAAAAATATCATTTGAAATGTTTTAAAGATTTATTATTCTAAATATTTATCTTTAATGTCCATGTTTTCAAAATGGTTTTTAGTATTTAGTTATATGTAAATTAATGTTTTAAAATTATAGTTCCATTAAAAGCTTCAAAGTGGTATGGGACACTTTGATTCAAAAATCTCTTTTTAATGGTTTTTGAAAATGGATTGATTAATTCAATATCCGGGAATTACTTATTGTGATTACAAATGAAATGTTGTTATTGAAATGTTTATATTTTCAATATTTTATAGGTAATAATGGTACTTGGACATTATGACGGGTGGTTCCGTGAATACCAGGACGGGTGGTTACGTTATAACCTCCAATGCATTGGGTATGGAAGTCGGCCGTATGGCTATTCCATTAAGTATGTTTGGAAATTGTCCGTATGGCTATTCCATTAAGTGATATGTGTGGAAGTCGACCGTATGGTTATTCCAATTAAGTATGTTAATTTCCCAAGTTACCTTTATATATGTTATGTGTTCTTTATATGGGTTCTATGGTAATCCTTTGGTTTCAAAAAGGTAAGTAATGATACTTTTTTTTCAGTGAAATGTTTTTACTTCTTCATGAAGGTGAAAAGTATTACATTGATAAAGTATTCATGGTTTACTTGTTGTTTTTAAAATCTAACAGTTTTCATTCTTTGTGTATCCATTACTGAGCTTCTTATGCTCATCCCAAGTTTTGGAAATGTTTTTCACAGGACATAGCATGGAATAGGGTCAAGGATGGGATCAAGGGAAAGTCATGCTACCTAAAACATGGAACTATACATGTTTCTTTTAAAGAGTTTTTATTTTATGGAAATTTAGTAGAAGCGACTACTTTGTAATCTTTTGAGATGTAATAGTTATGTCCTAATTATCTAAAACTGTAAACCTGAAAAGCTCCTCAAAGTGAATTACTCATTTAATTCAATACTATGTAAGGTTTAAGGCTGGGGCCTTATAGTTGGTATCAGAGGTTGGTTTAGATAACTTTAGAGGTTAGGGTATTCTTTAAGCATAAGTGACATTACCATAATGGTTAGGATTTCAGAAAGAGTCCTAGTTTTAGATAAAGTGAATGAGTAAGTGTATCTTAGTGTTTTCCTTCCTCATTAGTACATGATGGGTTTGTTGATATACTCACACTGACATTTCTATTTTTAGTGAATGGATGGATCTAGCAGGCACCAAACAGACAAAAGATTTGAAGGAAACTGTGGTGGTTCTCTGATTAAGATACTAGATAAAATGGAGGATTCAATGAGGAAACTCGTGGTTGTTCTAAACCAAATATCAAGGAGTTATGATCAACCACTTCAAACTTGGTGAGTTCTATAATTCATCATGTACGAGAAGGCCAACCCGATGTGGAAATTCAGGTAATAATTATTAAGGTAACCATTAGGGTTTATATGATACTTAATTTTTAGGTAATTATGGGTTACTCTATGATATGATGGAAAATGAAAGGAATGAGATAAACTTGAGGTTAAAATATGTTATGATTATTCTTGAAGATTTTATCTCATTTTGGGGAATGCTTTATGAATTATATAGTTTTGGAAAAAGGACAACACATAGACCGTGTGACATCCCGTCGTGTCGGACAAAGCTGCGGGAATCGAACCCACAACCAATGTGCGACTGGTATTTATCACCTACCACTGGACTATGTGAAGTCCCTGGTTAGTATGACTGATTCATTCTAGTTATATGATTTTATGAATTAAGAGTAAGTTGATTTTGGGTTATTTATGAAAATGATTAACCTATCTTGGAGGATATGTGATTAGGTTAATTACTTTTCAAAACGAGACTTTAGGAGCAACTGATATTGTTTGGAGATAAATGTTACGATTTATCTTGGAAGACTATGCGACTAAATCTTTCAAATATTTGGGTTTCAATATTATATTGGTTTACATTGAAGAATTTTATGGACAAGTTGATTATAGAATGGTCCTCGTTGAACTTTGGGTTTTGTTGGACAAATTTTGGAGATTAAGAATAGATTTTCTTTTTATAAAGGTTTATCCTTTTCTGGATTATCTGATCTTGTACTAGACTTTTTGGTTTTGGTTTTGGTTAAAGTCTAAAGACATGGGAAGTATATAGTTATATTTTGTGGATTAGGTGATTCTCTAGAAGTTGATTATAGTACTCTTAATGTGAACAAGTCTTCTTAAATACTCGTCTTTTGGAGAAAATATGAGTTTGTGTAAGGAATCTAATAAAAGTTGAAAGTTAATATTATAAGTGATTATGTTTCCTTATGAATAAATTCCTCAATAAAAAGTATCTTAAAAAAAAATGTTGTCTATTAACTTTTCCTATTGGGGAATCGAATACCGTTTAACCCATCACAAGTTTGTGATTTTCTCTTGGTTAACTTTCTCCGAAACATGTTTTCTATCACTCTCTATCAGAACATGACCCTTTGTTTTTTCCTCCATGTCCATATTTTCATACTTGGAATCCTAGTATGGGTTAACTTGGGTGACCTTTGTACTTATCTCTCTTTATTTTAAAGTGTTTGTTTTACCGACTTTTGTTCCGATGTGGGACTTTCAAGGATGTTTCCATGCGCAATTTTAAAATTGCGAGGACGCAATTCCCAAAAGGGGGGAAGGATGTAACACCCCAGGTAAATAAAGAATATGACATATCATATTTATCCATATTTGTGAATAAAATATTTAAATGAATTTAAAGGGGACGCTATGCTCGATGGCGTACCCAACACGCAACAACGAGTTTCTTGGGAATCTTACGTTGCACTCTAATAATAAAATAATATTATTTTAAATGGTAGTTAACGAGTAGTCATTGTACTGGCGGGAATGGATAGAAATAACTAAAATATGATTATATATGTTTTTAAATGTTTTTACATTTACCCAATAAAAGATAAAGGCTTAAAATACGGAAAGAGTTCAATTTTAGGCATTTATACCCTAATTTTCACGAAAGGTCCACTTATCACCTTTTGACGGAGAAACGTCATTAAATATAGTTTTGATCGATCTTATAAATTCTATTGGACCAAATATAACTCTTCTTTAGAATCGGGACATCAAAATTTACTTTGTGTGAATTTTTGGTACCTTTCTGTTAAATTTCATTTTTTTAATGAATAGTGTAAAATGTTGTATTTTAATTCAAAACCACTTTTTTATATAATTTATTTTTATGATTAGATTATCTTTTGAATTGGTTTTAAAGTGAAATTAGAAAATATTTTTACCATTAAATCCAATAGTGGTCGTTGGAATTAATTTCACTTTGAAATCAGACTTAAACTAGTGTCAATCTTTTGATACTTATTATTTCATAAAAACACGCTATTTTCTCTGACAGCGGGAATTAATTATTAAATTAATTAATGTGACTTATATGTTTTGAATTTTGTAAAATAGACATCATTTTTTAATTTGTAATATCAAATATAGCTTAGGGTGAATTTTTGGTAATTTTCTGAAAAACATCAATTTTTGATGAATAGTGAAACCACTAAGTGGTACTTATAAAGACTGATTTTCCGTTTAAATTAAATTTTTCTATCATTGTGTTTTGAATTTAAAAAATCCGACATACATGGTTGTCATTAAGAAGTAAAATTTGGTTCAATGAGGTTATAATAATTTTTTTGGTGAATAGTCACTTCTTAAGTTCTTAATCGCGATTAGAGGTAATTAGTGTAATTTAAATTAAAAATGATATTATAAGAATGTGAAAACACCATGACACATGTCCTACCCTCATTGGTTGTATCATGGCCGACCAATAAAATCCAAGGGTCAACTTGGGGACCCAATGGAGACACTTTGGTTGGGAAATGACATAAATAACTTTTTATTTAATGTAAAAGTAAAAATGACACAAACATAATATGTTTTACGAAAACAATTTTTACATGGGGTTATAAAGATCAGATTTTTGATTATAAATAGTCATTGGAAAGCTAAAACTATTTACTACATCATAGTATTTTGTTTATAATTTTTAGACATTATATAAATTAAATTATGTTTGTCATAATAATGATGCAACGATGACATCATTATTTGACGATTTAAATAAAATGGAAAGATAATGTAAAATCTATGAACTACACATGTCCAAAACCAATTGGATGAGTTGATTTCAAACCCGTATCACCTTATCCACGAATTAAATTAATGTGGGACATTTTAAAACCGAAACACATTTTCAAATAATGTAATATTTCTTTACTTTCCAAAAGTGCCTCTCCTCTCCTCTTATAAAAGGCCCCCACCTCTACCTCATTTCACACACTCCTCAAGCCTTTGTCTCTGCCAACCCCTGCCCATTTACTCTCTCCACATCCCTCTCATCATCCTAGAGGATTCCCTTTGGGCAGAATCCTTTCAAAGGAAGCCTTTAGGCTCAAATCAAAAGGAGTTACACTTTTAAAGGTAATTCATTCTCTCATGTTCATTTGATTTATTTTGTTTCTCCAACCCCCTAAAATCTTTTTATTTACTTATTTTGTAACAAAACCAGTATCTTCAATATACTAGGATGTTGTTATAATATTTATTCGAGCTAAACACTCACACAAATACATCAACTGGTTAAAGAACATACGGTTTCCGTGGATGGCGAAATTCCGCCTCCCGAAACGATGATTGTTCAATACTCATTTAACACCTTCAAAGGTGGCCATTATGATGACACTATTTTTATATACGATATATAATATGTTTATGTTTTACTTATTCTTCTGTATTCTTCATTTGGGTCTTACCATTATGGCTTCCATTATTGGTATACGTGATATCTTCATTTTAGGAAGTGCGGACTACCGCCCCCTCAAAGTGATGTGATTCGTTAATGCCATATGTGGGACGTATAAAGGATGGATTTAATGTTATTATATATGATGTTATACTGGAATTATTATATACCTCTATATCATTATTATTTCTTTCCATTAAAGTATGAGATAGGAATGAAAGTAGCGTTCATGCGTACGTACGGCTTACCGTCTCCATGAACGGTGCATTTCATTTCTTATCCCCAAATGTAATGTACTATTATAAGTACATATATATAATGGATATATATGATGTATGATACATATAAATGATTAATATAATTATGGAATTAAAATATACATACCTCTCATATATTTTTAATTCCATTAATACGACATAGAAATGAAAGTAGCATTCATGCGTACGTACGGCTTACCGTCTCCATGAACGGTGCATTTCATTTCATTCCTCTAAATGATTATGTGATTTTATAAATACATGTATATTCTGGATATATATGATATATATGATATCCAAATCAGGAATGTCATTTTTGGATATGAAGAACCTTTGACCACACGAACAACATGTAATTGTAAGCAGTCCACTTTCGACTTAAGAACCAAATATCGACAAAACAAACCTGATTAACTTAAATGATTAAATAATGTTTATAACATGGTAATAAGTGATATAAAATGAATAAGGAACTTTAAAAAGGTTCTTATGGAAGTATAAATTAACTCATGTTTATTATTCAGGAGATTAAAGAACGATCGAGTCAAGTAGGACCCGAGGTAAGGGATCTTACTCCTCTCTTTCTTTTTAAGTACACTCTTTTATGTCATTCCATTTAAAGGTCATCTTTCTTGTTATTGGGATGATATTTTATATTAATCCTACTGTAATTTTTATGTTCATTTGATTAGATACCCTATTTTCTCTCATCAATCCATTTGGGAAGTTTTGATTGGCGCCGTTAGGCTGCCGATCTTTCGTAAGAGATCTAACTTCTCTCTTTCTTTTTAAGTACTCTCCTTTATGTCACTTCTTTTAAGCTCCTATTTGTAATATTGGGGGATTCTCTTTTATAATACTCTTGATGTACATTATATTGTAATGTGATGAGATATCCTATTTTATCTCATCAATCCATATTCAGAAGTTTTATGTGGCGCCGTTAGGCTACCGAGTTTTCGTGAGGGATTTTTCATCTCACTTTTATTCCCGTGAAATTTATGCTGCATTTGCCACAAATTCCTTTGAGTGGTGTATGTACTGCCCATTATTCTACTCTTTGTGTAATATACTTTCGTTTATGAGTATTTACATCAATGATCTATTGTCCTTCTTTCATGGGGTGTATGTTTTGAAAGATACCCAAGTCGGTATGGGAACCTTTCACCCTCCTTTTTTTTAAAAGACTTCTATTGTTGGGTCTTTTAATTTACATATTGTTATGTTGGGATATGTTCTCATATATACATATTGATGTAAATTTTATGTCCAAGTGATGAGATACACTTTTTATCTCTCATCAACTCATTTTGATGTGACGCCGTTAGGCTGTCAAGGGAACTTCTTAACCCAATTTCGATTTCTTTGGGTTCAACATGTAGTTATTGAATATGTCATCCTTTGAATATGTGTGAATGACCTTTTATTGTTTTACACTTAATATACACTTATATTGGGTGTATTTATATTTGTCACACATAATTTTGAGATTTATTTTTCCTTAATTTAAGGATACCTTCTTTATAAGGGATTTCATCACATTTGACATTTCTATTGAGACTTCATTGTTGTTTTGCACTAAATCACTATTAAATGGTGTGTATACTGTCCTTTGACATATTAAATCATGAATCCCTTTATTCTCATGATATTATAAAGTTTGGATTAAATGTTATTCCACAATTATTTGTATTCAATAGTCTCTCATTTTGTTAAAAACTCTTTAACAAAAATATCATTTGAAATGTTTTAAAGATTTATTATTCTAAATATTTATCTTTAGTGTCCATGTTTTCAAAATGGTTTTCAGTATTTAGTTATATGGAAATTAATGTTTTAAAATTATAGTTCCATTAAAATCTTCAAAGTGGTATGGGACACTTTGATTCAAAAATCTCTTTTTAATGGTTTTTGAAAATGGATTGATTAATTCAATATCCGGGAATTACTTATTGTGATTACAAATGAAATGTTGTTATTGAAATGTTTATATTTTCAATATTTTATGTGTAATAATGGTACTTGGACATTATGACGGGTGGTGCCGTGAATACCAGGACGGGTGGTTACGTTATAACCTCCAATGCATTGGGTATGGAAGTCGGCCGTATGGCTATTCCATTAAGTATGTATGGAAATTGGCCGTATGGCTATTCCATTAAGTGATATGTGTGGAAGTCGACCATATGGTTATTCCACTTAAGTATGTTAATTTCCAAAGTTACCTTTATATATGTTATGTGTTCTTTATATGGGTTCTATGGTAATCATTTGGTTACAAAAAGGTAAGTAATGATACTTTTTTTTCAGTGAAATGTTTTTACTACTTCATGAAAGTGAAAAGTATTACATTGATAAAGTATTCATGGTTTACTTGTTGTTTTTAAAATCTAACAGTTTTCATTCTTTGTGTATCCATTACTGAGCTTCTTATGCTCATCCCAAGTTTTTGAAATGTTTTTCACAGGACATAGCATGGAATAGGGTCAAGGATGGGATCAAGGGAAAGTCATGCTACCTAAAACATGGAACTATACATGTTTCTTTTAAAGAGTTTTTATTTTATGGAAATTTAGTAGAAGTGACTACTTTGTAATCTTTTGAGGTGTAATAGTTATGTCCTAATTATCTAAAACTGTAAACCTGAAAAGCTCCTCAAAGTGAATTACTCATTTAATTCAATATTATGTAAGGTTTAAGGCTGGGGCCTTATAGTTGGTATCAGAGGTCGGTTTAGATAACTTTAGAGGTTAGGGTATTCTTTAAGCATAAGTGACATTACCATAATGGTTAGGATTTCAGAAAGAGTCCTAGTTTTAGATAAAGTGAATGAGTAAGTGTATCTTAGTGTTTTCCTTCCTCATTAGTACATGATGGGTTTGTTGATATACTCACACTGACATTTCTATTTTTAGTGAATGGATGGATCTAGCATGCACCAAACAGACAATAGATTTGAAGGAAACTGTGGTGGTTCTCTGATTAAGATACTAGATAAAATGGAGGATTCAATTGGGAAACTCGTGGTTGTTCTAAACCAAATATCAAGGAGTCATGATCAACCACTTCAAACTTGGTGAGTTCTATAATGCATCATGTACGAGAAGGCCAACCCGATGTGGAAATTCAGGTAATAATTATTAAGGTAACCATTAGGGTTTATATGATACTTAATTTTTAGGTAATTATGGGTTACTCTATGATATGATGGAAAATGAAAGGAATGAGATAAACTTGAGGTTAAAATATGTTATGATTATTCTTGAAGATTTTATCTCATTTTGGGGAATGTTTTATGAATTATATAGTTTTGAAAAAAGGACAACACATAGACCGTGTGACATCCCGTCGCGTCGGACAAAGCTGCGGGAATCGAACCCACAACCAATGTGCGACTGGTATTTATCACCTACCACTGGACTACGTGAAGTCCCTGGTTAGTTTGACTGATTCATTCTAGTTATATGATTTTATGAATTAAGAGTAAGTTGATTTTGGGTTATTTATGAAAATGATTAACCTATCTTGGAGGATATGTGATTAGGTTAATTACTTTTCAAAATGAGACTTTAGGAGCAACTGATATTGTTTGGAGATAAATGTTACGATTTATCTTGGAAGACTATGCGACTAAATCTTTCAAATATTTGGGTTTCAATCTTATATTGGTTTACTTTGAAGAATTTTATGGACAAGTTGATTATAGAATGGTCCTCGTTGAACTTTGGGTTTTGTTGGACTAATTTTGGAGATTAAGAATAGATTTTCTTTTTATAAAGGGTTATACTTTTCTGGATTATCTGATCTTGTACTAGACTATTTGGTTTTGGTTTTGGTTAAAGTCTAAAGACATGGGAAGTATATAGTTATATTTTGTGGATTAGGTGATTCTCTAGAAGTTGATTATAGTACTCTTAATGTGAACAAGTCTTCCTAAATACTCGTCTTTTGGAGAAAATATGAGTTTGTGTAAGGAATCTAATAAAAGTTGAAAGTTAATATTATAAGTGATTATGTTTCCTTATGAATAAATTCCTCAATAAAAAGTATCTTAAAACAAAAATGTTGTCTATTAACTTTTCCTATTGGGGAATCGAATACCGTTTAGCCCATCACAAGTTTGTGATTTTCTCGTGGTTAACTTTCTCCGAAACATGTTTTCTATCACTCTCCATCAGAACATGACCCTTTGTTTTTTCCTCCATGTCCATATTTTCATACTTGGAATCCTAGTATGGGTTAACTTGGGTGACCTTTGTACTTATCTCTCTTTATTTTAAAGTGTTTGTTTGACCGACTTTTGTTCCGATGTGGGACTTTCAAGGATGTTTCCAAGCGCAATTTTAAAATTGCGAGGACGCAATTCCCAAAAGGGGGGAAGGATGTAACACCCCAGGTAAATAAAGAATATTACATTTCATATTTATCCATATTTTTGAATAAAATATTTAAATGACTTTAAAGGGGACGCTATGCTCGATGGCGTACCCAACACGCAACAACGAGTTTCTTGGGAATCTTACGTTGCACTCTAATAATAAAATAATATTATTTTAAATCGTAGTTAACGAGTAGTCATTGTACTGGCGGGAATGGATAGAAATAACTAAAATATGATTATATATGTTTTTAAATGTTTTTACATTTACCCAATAAAAGATAAAGGCTTAAAATACGAAAAGAGTTCAACTTTAGGCATTTATACCCTAATTTTCACGAAAGGTCCACTTATCACCTTTTGACGGAGAAACGTCATTAAATATAGTTTTGATCTATCTTATAAATTCTATTGGACCAAATATAACTCTTCTTTAGAATCGGGACATCAAAATTTACTTTGTGTGAATTTTTGGTACCTTTCTGTTAAATTTCATTTTTTTTAATGAATAGTGTAAAATGTTGTATTTTAATTCAAAACCACTTTTTTATATAATTTATTTTTATGATTAGATTATCTTCTGAATTGGTTTTAAAGTGAAATTAGAAAATATTTTTTCCATTTAATCCAATAGTGGTCGTTGGAATTAATTTCACTTTGAAATCAGACTTAAACTAGTGTCAATCTTTTGATACTTATTATTTCATAAAAACACGCTATTTGCTTTGACAGCGGGAATTAATTATTATATTAATTAATGTGACTTATATGTTTTGAATTTTGTAAAATAGACATCATTTTTTAATTTGTAATATCAAATATAGCTTAGGGTGAATTTTTGGTAATTTTCTGAAAAACATCAATTTTTGATGAATAGTGAAACCACTAAGTGGTACTTATAAAGACTGATTTTCCGTTTAAATGAAATTTTGCCATCATTGTGTTTTGAATTTCAAAAATCCGACATACATGGTTGTCATTAAGATGTAAAATTTGGTTCAATGAGGTTATAATAATTTTTTGGTGAATAGTAACTTATTAAGTTCTTAATCGCGATTAGAGGTAATTAGTGTAATTTAAATTAAAAATGATATTATAAGAATGTGAAAACACCATGACACATGTCCTACCCTCATTGGTTGTATCATGGCCGACCAATAAAAGCAAAGGGTCAACTTGGGGACCCAATGGAGACACATTGGTTGGGAAATGACATAAATAACTTTTTATTTAATGTAAAAGTAAAAATGACAAAAACATAATATGTTTTACGAAAACAATTTTTACATGGGGTTATAAAGATCAGATTTTTGATTATAAATAGTCATTGGAAAGCTAAAACTATTTACTACATCATAGTATTTTGTTTATAATTTTTTAAACATTATATAAATTAAATTATGTTTGTCATAATAATGATGCAACGATGACATCATTATTTGACGATTTAAATGAAATAGAATGATAATGTATCATCTATGAACTACACATGTCCAAAACCAATTGGATGAGTTGATTTAGAACCCTTATCACCTTATCCACGAATTATATCAATGTGGGACCTTTTAAAACTGAAACACATTTTCAAATAATGTAATATTTCTTTACTTTCCAAAAGTGCCTCTCCTCTCCTCTTATAAAAGGCCCCCACCTCTACCTCATTTCACATACTCCTCAAGCCTTTGGCTCGGCCAACCCCTGCCCATTTACTCTCTCCACATCCCTCTCATAATCCTAGAGGATTCCCTTTGGGCAGAATCTTTTCAAAGGAAGCCTTTAGGCTCAAATCAGAAGGAGTTACACTTTTAAAGGTAATTCATTCTCTCATGTTCATTTGATTTATTTTGTTTCTCCAACCCCCTAAACTCTTTTTATTTACTTATTTTGTAACACAAACAGTATCTTCAATATACTATGATGTTTTTATAAGATTTATTCGAGATAAACACTCACACAACTACATCAACTGGTTAAAGAACATACGGTTTCCGTGGATGGCGAAATTCCGCCTCCCGAAACGATGATTGTTCAATACTCATTTAACACCATCAAAGGTGGCCATTATGATGACACTATTTTTATATACGATATATAATATGTTTATGTTTTACTTATGCTTCTGTATTCTTCATTTTGGTCTTACCTTTATGGCTTCCATTATTGGTATACGCGATATCTTCATTTTAGGAAGTGCAGACTACCGCCCCCTCAAAGTGATGTGATTCGTTAATGCCATATGTGGGACGTATAAAGGATGGATTTAATGTTATTATATATGATGTTATACTGGAATTATTATATACCTCTATATAATTATTATTTCTTTCCATTAAAGTATGAGATAGGAATGAATGTAGCGTTTATGCGTACGTACGGCTTGCCGTCTCCATGAACGGTGCATTTCATTTCTTATCCCCAAATGTAATGTACTATTATAAGTACATATATATAATGGATATATATGATGTATGATACATATAAATGATTAATATAATTATGGAATTAAAATATACATACCTCTCATATAGTTTTAATTCCATTAATACGACATAGAAATGAAAGTAGCATTCATGCGTACGTACGGCTTACCGTCTCCATGAACGGTGCATTTCATTTCATTCCTCTAAATGATTATGTGATTTTATAAATAAATGTATATTCTGGATATATATGATATATATGATATCAAAATAAGGAATGTCATTTTTGGATATGAAGAACCTTTGACCACACGAACCACATGTAATTGTAAGAAGTCCACATTCGACTTAAGAACCAAATATCGACAAAACAAACATGATTAACTTAAATGATTAAATAATGTTTATAACATGGTAATAAGTGATATAAAAGGAATAATGAACTTTAAAAAGGTTCTTAAGGAAGTATAAATTAACTCAAGTTTATTATTCAGGAGATTAAAGAACGATCGAGTCAAGTCGGACCCGAGGTAAGGGATCTTACTCTTCTCTTTCTTTTTAAGTACACTCTTTTATGTCATTCCATTTAAAGCTCATCTTTCTTGTTATTGGGATGATCTTTTATATTAATCCTAATTTAATTTTTATGTTCATGTGATGAGATACCCTATTCTCTCTCATCAATCCATTTTGGATGTTTTGATTGGCGCCGTTAGGCTGCCGAACTTTCATAAGAGATCTAACTTTTCTCTTTCTTTTTAAGTACTCTCCTTTTTGTCACTTATTTTAAGCTCCTATTTGTAATGTTGGGGGATGTTCTTTTATATTCCTCTTGCTGTAAATTATATTTTAATGTGATGAGATATCCTATTTTATCTCATCAATCCATATTCGGATGTTTTATGTGGCGCTGTTAGGCTGCCGAGTTTTCGTGAGGGATTTTTCATCTCACTTTTATTCCCGTGAGATTTATGCTGCATTTGCCACAAATTTCATTGAGTGGTGTATGTACTGCACATTATTCTACTCTTTGTGTAATATACTTTCGTTTATGAGTATTTACATCAATGATCTATTGTCCTTCTTTCATGGGGTGTATGTTTTGAAAGATACCCAAGTCGGTAAGGGAACCTTTCACCCTCCTTTTTTTTAAAAGACTTCTTTTGTTGGGTATTTTAATTTACATATTGTTATGTTGGGATATGTTCTCATATAACCTTATTGATGTAAATTTTATGTCCAAGTGATGGGATACACTTTTTATCTCTCATAAACTCATTTTGATGTGACGCCGTTAGGCTGTCAAGGGAACTTCTTAACCCAATTTCGATTTCTTTGGGATCAACATGTAGTTATTGAATATGTCATCCATTGAATATGTGTGAATGACCTTTTATTGTTTTACACTTAATATACACTTATATTGGGTGTATTTATATTTGTCACACATAATTTTGAGATTGATTTATCCTTAATTTATGGATACCTTCTTTATAAGGGATTTCATCACATTTGACATTTCTATTGAGACTTCATTGTTGTTTTGCACAAAATCACTATTAAATGGTGTGTATACTGTCCTTTGACATATTATATCATGAATCCCTTTATTCTCATGATATTATAATGTTCGGATTAAATGTTTTTCCGCAATTATTTGTATTCAATAGTCTCTCATTTTGTTAAAAACTCTTTAACAAAAATATCATTTTAAATGATTTAAAGATTTATTATTCTAAATCTTTATCTTTAATGTCCATGTTTTCAAAATGGTTTTCAGTATTTAGTTATATGGACATTAATGTTTTAAAATTATAGTTCCATTAATATCTTCAAAGTGGTATGGGACACTTTGATTCAAAAATCTCTTTTAAATGGTTTTTGAAAATGGATTGATTAATTCAATATCTGGGAATTACTTATTGTGATTACAAATGAAATGTTGTTATTGAAATGTTTATATTTTTATTATTTTATGTGTAATAATGGTACTTGGACATTGTGACGGGTGGTTCCGTGAATACCGGGATGGGTGGTTACGTTATAACCTCCAATGTATTGTGTATGGAAGTCGGCCGTATGGCTATTCCATTAAGTATGTATGGAAATTGGCCGTATGGCTATTCTATTAAGTGATATGTGTGGAATTCGACCGTATGGTTATTCCACTTAAGTATGTTTATGTCCCAAGTTACCTTTATATATGTTATGTGTTCTTTATATGGGTTTTATGGTAATCCTTTGGTTACAAAAAGGTATGTAATGATACTTTTTTTTCAGTGAAAAGTTTTTACTACATCATGAAGGTGAAAAGTATTACATTGATAAAGTATTCATGGTTTACTTGTTGTTTTGAAAATCTAACAGTTTTCATTCTTTCTGTATCCCTTACTGAGCTTCTTATGCACATCCCAAGTTTTTGAAATGTTTTTCACAGGACATAGCGTGGAATGGGGTCAAGGATGGGATCAAGGGAAAGTCATGCTACCTAAAACATGGAACTATACATGTTTCTTTTAAAGAGTTTTAATTTTATGGAAATTTAGTAGAAACGACTACTTTGTAATCTTTTGAGATGTAATAGTTATGTCCCAATTCTCTAAAACTCTAAACCTGAAAAGATCCTCAATGTGAATTACTCATTTAATTTAATATTAAGTAAGGTTTAAGGCTGGGGCCTTATAATGTGAGTGTAAACTATGCTCTAGGTTAGTGGGTTTAGGTTTTTGAGAATAGAATGTATTTTATTATGAATTAAATAGAAAATAATTTTATTATAAATCAACCAATCATCAAACAACAACTATAAACCATTAAATAATTGTTTTTATTTATTTTATTGAAGTGATAATATTTTGATTGTAGTTATATTCTAGTGTTTGGTTTGATCGAACACTGTTTAATATGTTTGAAATTGGGGATTGTGAAAAACATTCTCCTTGGGTATTATGTTATGGATTGATACAATGTGGATTGTTTAGAGAAGATGGGGAATGATATGAGAGATAATGTATTTATTACATCATTTTAGTTTACCATTTTCTTATATTTTACTTCCTATTTTTTCAAGGGTTGTTATTATTCCTTTATATTTTATCTCAATCCCTCTATGGATTCCCTCTATATTTTTATAACTTTTGAGGGACATATTATCACTATTGGATCCTTTTTTATAATACATAATTTTTATTAAATTGATTATCATTTATAAGGTAGTTGGTCATTATAGTTATTAATGGTTCATGAGATGATTTCTTGAATATATGGGACATGGATAACTTGATAAGGTATAAATGTTGTGAATTTATGGAGAGATATATTTATGGTGTTCATACTATTGATTGTGTGATCTTATATTATTCATCTTTTTATATGTAGAATAGTGTTTACTCTTTTATATAATTGATTTATACCTCTCATATAATTTAATATACTAGTATTTGTGAGACTTATACACTATTATGACTCACAAATATGATTCCATTTACTGTGTATTCATGTTTGTTTGTTTTTTGTTTGTTGAGTGGAACTCACTATAGTCTTGTTTTAAGAACCCAATTTTTCACTCAGGTATTGATCATTTAATTTTCATTCAAAATCATTACATTGGACCTAATATGGATACATAATGAGTCAGTAACTGTTCTTAGGGGGTTTGGACCTTGTTTGAACCCAAAACCTATCCTTTCGGTGAAAACATATTATGCACATGTGTTAGAGTAAACCGTGTGGAATTATGAATTGTTTAGAAAACTGTGGGAATAGTTTTTTTTTGGATAGATCCTCCTCTCACAGTCGGTGCACAGTTGTGCAGAATAACCATGTGATCACCCCTTTTTTCCAATTACCCATGCCGAGCATGGACATATTTTGATCAAACCATGTGGAGGATGTGATTTCAGGAAGAACTGTCCCACCTGGTTTGCACACTGTTTGAAAAAACACATTTAGCCTATTTTTTGGGTATTTTTTATAGAATTCCTGTTAATGATCTATTAAGACACCCTTCCCCCCTAATATAATTTTATGCGGGAGTGATTGGTTTTTCTATGAATTTGGGAATTTTGATGATCAAAACATTGAATTCAGATATTTCCATAATCCTATATCTAATTGAGACTCAGTTAAGCATGTTGGATATGAAATAGTAAATACTGGATTCCTATGTAGTTGTTATTCTTCTATTTATCTCTTGAACTAGGTATTTTCATGCGAGTGTTTTCACATTTTAATAGATATACTCAGATCCATTGAAATTGATGTGCCGATACAAATGGAGATATATTTTACAACCATATGGTTGGTGGATTATAACACATCCCTGTAGTTCGTTGATTTAGGAATATTTGGGTTGGGCACACTGATTTCATCAGTAGCCATTTCTAGAATTTTCATACCATGATTATACATGTTATAATCGTATGGTAATTATCATTCCAAAAATGTGATGCATTGTCACTGGTTATACCCACAACTCAATCCGCCTCATGTCGAAGATTATGAAATAACTTAGTTTTAGTGTTTTTGCATGTTTGTTCCACCATTTGCTTCTTCCTTTTCATGAAATTACTAAATGTGATTCTTCTGACAAATAATTGATAGATATTAATGAGTGTTTCATAATGGAATGAACCATGTTTTCTCATCTCTTGACCCTCATATGGTATGTTCATTAAATGATTACTAAATGTGAAATGTGGAATTGAATATATAATAAGTATATTACTTGGCCTTAATAAATGAAATTGATTAAAGGTTACATGCCCGTATCAACCCATTCCATCATGATG
Source organism: Viscum album (assembly GCA_963277665.1). NCBI lineage: Eukaryota > Viridiplantae > Streptophyta > Magnoliopsida > Santalales > Viscaceae > Viscum > Viscum album. Next base: position 67,670 of record CAUJRU010001862.1, read on the forward strand.
GTAGGTAATAGAGTGAAAATCTATATTTTAATATGCCTTAATGGTATATTATGAACTGATTAAATGTTGGAAATGCTACATGGATTATCCACAGTAATGGATGAAATTGCATGGACCAATAAATAAGTGGTTTAAACTCTATTTTACCTATCCATACTAACAGAATGAATTAAATAATCCAAATAAATTATCACATAATTACAATATCAAATATGAATGGACTAACTCAGGATCACATTTGATTCTTAGGGATGATTACCTTGGGTCACATGAACCCCATTCTGATTCAAGGATGCAGTTTTCTTAATTTTATACCCACCTAGACTATAATTATTTTATATTACTTGGATTCCCAATTTGATATCATAGGGTCCCTTTCTTTATTGCAGGATACCTCATATACACTCTTTGGATCCATCATTGACTAGAATGTGCCATGATTAAAGCCAATAGGGGCCTATCTTTTCATAGCCTCATTTTAGCTTGGAAAATCACCTAGGACATTCGAGGAACCTTATTTTGGAATTCCATATAATACTCTCCTTATATTACACTCTTACCCATTAGCTAGATTTAGATACTACCGTGTTAGTCTTACATGAGTTTTACATTACTAGGGTTATTACCCTGGAACCCCCTCATGGGATAACATTGTTTATGTTTCGATATTACGTCTTGGGACCTTCAGTACTTATACTATCACGAGGTGATGCAGGTGTTGGCTATGCCTCATGTGATCAATTAACATTAAATAGTAATTACATAATCAATGAAATAGTCACATGTTAAAACACCATCTAATGGCTAATGTTGGTACATGGGTATGTAGATATTCTGTAATGCTTTCTTATCATTATGTAAGCATGCCTTCACACTAATATATTCCATTACAAAAGAAGAATGTTATAGATATCATATGTGGTGTCCCACTTATATTTTTCTCACACCCTCCCGAGGCACCATTTGGTTCCCAGAGTAGCATACATGGTCACTAGTGTTGACAAAGGGAAGCATACGACTTCACACTCTTGATTTCTTGTTGTTTAGGATAGAGAATGATATGAGATGACTGTGTATGATATTGGGATTCATGGAGTAGTCTTTGTTTCTTTTATCATGTGAAAAATTTAATTCCCATTTTCTAGTATCCATGTTTCCTAGTTTTCTAGTTACATATGATTAAATCATCATTTTTCAGTTGATACAGTTATTATTATTCTTGTCTATCTATTGCATCAGTTTTATTCCACTATTTTTAATATTTCTTCCTCTATTTATTATTCCTTTATATTCCTCCCACTGTGCTAATCTCTGATGATGAGGTAATATTCTTCCCATATACACACCCTAGGCCCTCCATTCTAGTCGATGACCTCTTTCATTCAAGAAGATGTGTTTGAGGCCTTGTGGCCCATCAGGCTCGGGGCACCCATTAGGTTGGATTAAGGTCTATTTCATAACAAAGTGGTATCAGAGGGGTTTCATTCATTCTTTACTATTAATACCTAATAAATTAGAGATTAGGAATTCTCGAAACATGGTCATAATCTTTGATTGGGCGTCACAAACCCATGTTCATTGTAAAATCCATGTTACCCATAATACAATTTGTTTTCTAATTTTCCTATTATATTTGTTATTATTTCACCATTTGGTGACACACATATCATGTGGTGTTGTATATTTTTACACTTTTGGGAATTTATTTCACCCTTACAATTATAATAAGTGGGAAATGATCATTGCTTCATGCATCATTATAGGCACCTATAATTCACAGGTTATGCATATTGACATGCCATATTGGTGCATTTATCTTTTTGCATTGATTGATATGCCTATAATTATCGACTTATGCTAGGATATTTAGTTGTACATATAATAATTCATCTTGACTGGGTGATTTATATCACAATTCCTATGGTTTGTGGGCCATCAAGGGTTCGGATGAGTAATTTATCGAGTCAAGACATCCAACAATAACAAAATGGTTATCATTTATAGTGATAGGTGTATGGGTACTGATTCATCGGAAATGGATATCCATTATAAAATGAATCCTAGAATCTAATTTGAATTTCTTTCTCCCTCTTATATTACCATTTCTTGATTATCAAAGTTAAAGAATTGAACCTGGAAATTATGTGAAAAATGACCTAAAAATTATACTTGAGAACTTTCTGATATGTGGTTATCTAATCAGGTAGTTTGTGTAGTATTCTTTGTGTAGTGAGTTGTCGAACGAACTGATTTCCCTAGAAGGTATAGTATGTATGAATTTCTTATTATGTTGTTCTGTATTATTAACTCTCCACCCATTTTCATAGCTTTAATGAATATGGTTTTCTACACCTATTTGGACTCTTTTGTTGTAGTCTTTTTGGATGACATCTAGGATTATTCTCGCACTCATAACGACCATGCCAAACATATTGATATTATTCAGGGTATACTAAGAGATCATCATATTTATTCCACATGTTATATATGTGAGTTTTGGGTTGACAAAATCCATGTCATAGGTCATATTATTTCAAAATGAAGAGTATCTATTTATCCTAAAAAAGTTACCGCTACTGTTTTATGGGAGCTGCCTAAAAATGTGTTTGAAATCTGGACTTTCTTAGGTCACACTAGATATTATCAATGTTCCATATAGGACTTCTCAATTCCTGCATCACCTATTATAGGACATACAAGGAATGGTGTTATGATCATGTGGTAAAAACAATGAGAGAAAGCCTTTCAAGAGATGAAAGAGAGGCATGTCTCCACACAAATTATGATTCATCCAAAACCTAGTAAAGGTTGTATCATATTATGGAAGGCATATGAAATTTCCCTGGGTGTAGTGGTTCTGCTGGAAGAAAATTTCATTGTGTACAAATCTCACTAGTTTATGCCTCATGTGAGAAATTACATGACACATGACCTCTTGCTAGCGGCAGTTGTCCATGAAATACATTTCTAGAGACATTATCTGTTGGGAGAGTTCTTTGTAGTGTATAAAAATCACAAAATCCAAAGATATATTTTTTCATAGCATTGAATGAATCTTAGACTACAAATATGGGTCAAGTATCTTTAATCCTTTGATTTTGAGTTTTCCTATAAGCCTAAAAACGACAGTTTGGTCACTAATTCACTATATCGTAAAAACTCAAACGCATTCCGTGCAAGATGTAGGGGATGAATGGAAGTTAATTTCCCTATTTTTGGAACATCATCAATAGTTTCATGATAGTCACAAGAAATATTACTTCTATAACATAACAGTTACCCCTTCCCTCCTTGAGAAGGTGAAGAGTAAGAACTTTTCAAATCCTATTGGATTGGTTTTCTGTGAGAGTATATCATGAGATTACCCAGCTACATAATGCTCTGTGAATATAGATAAGGTCTTGTTGCTATGTGGATGTATATGGGTTCATGAAGATATGATATAGGTGTTTATGAAAGAGTCTCACACTTCTTATTTGGATGTTCATATAGGCATCTCGAATATGTATTGAAATATGCGATGCTAATATAGGTGACTTGGAATGATGATTTAGGTTTCAGGTTTCATCACCAAATTTTCTGCCTCTTAGCACGTGGAAATGGGAAAAAAATACATATATGTTGGTTACAACTGCTTCTAGTCCTGAAATAGAAATGGGGATATGATGCTATATATTTATAGTCGTCTAACAACTATCATTGAGGGGTACCAATGATATCTAGGTAGTCATTGATAGACTAATGATATCATCAAAATTCATCCCTATATGGGATTCTTTTTCAGTTGATGAGATTGGAAGATAGAATGACCATGAGATAATATAACTACACAGGGCACCATGTACTATCATTTTATATAGTGATACTCATTTCACTTCATGTTTCTCGAAAGGATTGCCAAAATCAATGGGAACTGAAGTGTTTCTAGGAACATCTTTTCACCCTCAGACCGATGTAAAATCCTAATAGACAATATAGGTTATAGGGGATATTCTCCATGAATATTTCCATGATATTGATGGTTATTTGGATAAAAATATTCCTCTCGTTATGTTCTCTTACAATAACTGTTTTATGGTGATTATTTAGATGGATCCATTCTAGGCGTTATATATTAGGGCATGCCATTTACAATTGTGATCGCTGAAGGTAGGTGAGGTAGAACTACCATGTCCTCATCTTGTTAATGAGATATTAGAGCAGGTTCAAATGATAATGAAGTATATGTCTACTTCTCTGTATAGAAAAAATCATAAGATGATCAACGTTAATGACCAATTGTGCTTGAGGTTGTGGATCATGTCTTACTTCTGGTATCACCAAAGCTAGGTAATAGATGGTTACAGATGTAGGGAAATCTATCACCTCCTTACATCGGGTTGTTTGAAATTCAAGATAGAGTCGGGGTGATAGCCCATCAGTTTATTCTACCTCAAAGGTATCATGACTAGCATAGTGTCTTTTATGTCTCACAAATAAACCAATATAATGTCGACCCATATCAAACCATTGATCCTAAGGAAGTTTAGTTATATGTCAATTCTACCATTGATGAGTATCTAGAATGCATTGTAGTCTGAAACACAATGTCTTTTTTTGGCTTTTATATCCCTCTCATATGGGAGCTATGGCAGTATGACCGAGTACATAATGAGACTAGGGATAGGGATGCTAATGTACCTCCCAAATGGCCAAAGATATTCACAGTCAATGTTTCGTTACCCTTGGAAGAAGAACTCGAGGTGGTGGAGTTCTCTTGAGAGAGTATGATGGTATGAACCTGGTTTTAGCTCAGGTATGGATCCTTTAATTATTGTTATAAATATTTTCATTGGACCTAATACATATGCCCAATGAGTTAGTAACAGTTATGATGGTGTTTGGGGCTTTTCGGAACCTGAAACCCATCATTTTAGATAAAACATACTATGTGCACGATTTAGAGTTAACTCTGTGGAATTCCACTTGGTTTGGAAAACCATGCAGATGGTGTTTTTATTCACTCAGAGCCACCTCACACGGTTGGTGCACGGCTGTGCGGCAGAACCGTGGGATCGCCCCATTTTCGGAGTTACCCATGCATGGTTTGTGCATGGATTGATCAAACAGTGTGGACGATGCGATTTTCTGCAAAACTGTCCCATATAGATTGAGAATGGTATGAAAACCCGTAGTAGAAACAAAGCATAGCCTAATTTTCTTGGCATTTTTTCATGTTTTCCTTTAATGATCCACTAATCCACCCTCAATCATTAATATGATATTATGTGGGATTGACCAATTTCTCACTAAATTTGGGGCATTTTAAAGATCTACACATGGAATCAAGAGATCTCTGTCATTCAAAAACTGAATGACCTTTTGTTCATCACGTTGGATACACAATGGTATGTACTCGAGTACCATTTTTCCATTCTTCTCCTCTTTTTCTCTCGACCTAGGTATCTTTTTGTGAGTTTTTTCCACCATTTCATATATATTTTTTGATCTGAGGAAAATCAAGGGATGATACTGGAGAAGAAGGATCATGAAACCCTATTGCGGGAGTTCTTTAACTCATCCCTAAATTTTGTTGATTTTGGAATATTCATGTGAGGCCCATCGATTTCATAGGGATTATTTTCTATAATTTACATGATAAGATTATACATGATAGAATCATATGGTATTTCAATTTACAAATATTTTATTTGTTCTTATGGTTACCCACACAACTCAATCTACCTCGTGTGAAAGATTATGATATAATTGGGTTTTTTTGTTTTAACACGTTTGATCCACCGTTCGGGTTTCGCTTTGCTTGAAATTTTTTAATTTGATTCTTCTTTTAATAAATGGATTGTTATTCATGAGTATTTCATAATGGAATGTACCATGTCTTCTCATAACTTGACCCACCTAAGGTAAGTTCTTCAAATGACTATTAAATGTGAAATGTGGAATGGAATGTATACTAAAAATATAAATTGGCCATAACAAATGAGAATGAGAAAATGATACATGTTTGAAGAATCCCTTTTCATCATGATGGAAGGTTTCATAGTGAACCTGTATATTCTAATATAAGTTAAAAAAATAAACCAATAAATAAATGGTTTCAACTGTACTTGACCTATACACAGTAATGAAATGAATGACTTGAAACAAATTAATTATCACATTATTACAATATCAAATAAGAATGGACTAACTCGAGCACTACTTGGATTTTAAGAGGATAATTCCATGGGTCTTGGGAACCCCATCTAAATTCAAGGATCCAGTTTACATAGGTTGACACCCACCTAGACTCTAGTTCTCCTCTATTACTTGGATGCATAGTATACCACCATGTGGTCTTTTATTTATTATAGGATACCTCATATATAATACATGGATCCATCATTGACATGTATATTCCATGGTGAAATCCCACAGGGATCTATCTTTGAATATCACTGTTTCACCATAGACAACCACCATGGACTCAGTAGGCACCTTATTGTGGAATTCCTTGGATTATGCTCCTTAGATTTCACTTTAACCCCTTATCTAGACTCTGATACTTCTAAGTCAATGTTCCGTGTGTTTTACATTACCTATGTTATTACCTTGGAATTCCCTCAATGGATATCATTGTCAGGTTGCCTTGTTTTGTATTAGGACCGTCTCTAATTATACTGTCACGAGGAGATGTTATTGCGGTCTATGCCTCATGTTACCAATTTACACTAAATACTAATTACATAATCATTAAACTAGTTTCATGTTCATACACCATATGAGGTCTGAATCAGGTACATGGGTGTCTAGTTATTTTTTAATGCTTTCTTTACATTATATATGCATGCATTCATGCTACTATATTGCATTACATGAGATTCATGATATAGAAACTGTTGGTGGTGACACACTAAGATCTATCTCACACCAAATATGTACATTGTTAGGTTCCTGGATAAGATTATATAGTCTTAGTTGTTGACAGAGGGGATTGTATAGCTTCACCATCTTGATTTCTTTTTGTCTAGGATGTAGCGTGACAGCAGATGACTGAGTAGGATATCGAGATACATGGAGTAGTAAGTGATTATTTTATCTTGTGGAACATGGTATGCATATTGTCTTGTATCCAGGTTTTCCAGTTTTCATGTGACATGACATTAGATCACCATTGATCATGTTGATATTGTTATTATTATTCTGGTTTATCAATTTCATCAGTTAGATTCTGTTGGTTATTTATATTTATTCCACGAATTACTATAACATTATATTCTTTCTATTGTGATACACTATTTTAATGAGGGCATAGTTTTCAAAAAGACATAACATAGGCCATCACTGATAGTTGGTAGCCTCTAGAGTTCAGAATGATGTGCTTGAGGCCATGTGGCCCACTAGGATTGCGGAGCCCGTTATGTGGAATCCTAGTATGGGTCTTCGCACTTGTATATATATCCAAATTCTTTACTAACATTCAATGAGTTGTGGAGAATAAATGAAATATATTGGGACATTGAACTAACACCCATATTATGTAAATGGAATTGTTTCATGTATATGTTTGTTGGTTCTCTAATTTGTACAGGTTATGTTATAAAAAAGAGTTGTAGTTATGGTTCTCGATGAGTAGTGTTATAGATGATAACCTGTATGTTTTATTTCACATTGTGAGTGGGGCTACAAGATAGTGTATTTTATTTATTAATTGTACATTATATGTATTTGGTATGGGTCCATATTTTTTTATATTACTTGTTTTGTATATTGGGATTATTATCATGAATTTATAGATTTATATCATGGGGAATCTTTTATATTTAATATAATGGACTACGAAATTTTACATTAATCCAATATTGATTTTATATAGTTTTTCGAGGTCTAGTATATGACTGTGTCATGATGAAAATCCATAGTTTTATGCATTACACATACGAGATATCATAATGATCACTGTCACTTTAATGTATATATAAGGCCCTCCCCACTATTAGATTTCTACTAGTACATAGGGTGACACACCTAAGGTATTTCAATATTCAATATCTAGTTCAAATTTAGCTAATTAATCCAGGTTATTACAAAAATTGTAAAAAATAGCATTTTATGACCAAAAGCATTGTACAAATTGTATTTCAAATAAACACCATAATCAAATTGAAGAAAAATAATCTCTATAATTAACCTATAATAATAATTATAAAATGGATAGATAATATTATTATTCTTCTGATAGTTGAAAAGCGATAAACATTGATGGATAGAAAAACATGATTTTTTAATTATGATAGGGAATCCCATTATTATGTAATGTTTTATCAAATTTAAAAATTATATGATAAATAATAGTTATTGGTGGTTCTTAAAATAATTCAAAATTATTATGTTCAACATTTCAAGAATAATTAGATGATATTTTCCAAAACATTTAAAAATATAAAAATATAGTATTTCATGAATATTTAGTTGTATCCATTAGTAATAATAATTATTATCTACAATACATAGAACCAACATGCACATTTATTCCCTTGTATACATATTCCATTTTCTTCTTCAACATTGTTTTTTATCTCCACATTACAAGATTAGATATATCACATCCATCATCCTTACTTATATTCATGTGAATCACCATATCCATGAAGTGTGTATGGATCCTCCATGGTTAAGGATGTAGTTATCCATAATTATTAAATAATTATTTCATCATATATTTAAATATAGTGTAAGATATATGTGTATTGCACGTATGGTTTTCAATTATTACTTATTAGGGTTATCCAAAATGAATTCAAATTTAAAATCCATAAATCATGATTTTTCATTATTTAATTTAATATTTTTTAAAATTTTAATTCATTCAAACTTTTAATATAATGAAAACCATGTACAATATTTATATATAATGATCAAATGTAATTATATGGGTCTTATATAATGATACCATATAATTTTTAATGGTTAAAAACGTTTAATTATTACATATCTCTTTCAAAAAATATATGAATTAGAAGAGAATCCACTATTTTTAGGTATATCATCTAATTTTACTTATAATTATTTATTGATAAGTATTTTTTTAATATACAATGGTCTGTGTAAAATTATATCATCTATTCCTTGTTTATGTTTTCTATTTATATATTAAAGAAGAAAATATGTTATACTATTATATATAGAGAGTATATTTTTATCACAAGTAACAAAAAAAATTATTATATAAACACTAATATAAAAAATGATTATATATATTTTCCACTAGTTCTATTTTTATATAGAGAGAATAATATTATTTTTTGTCTTTTCATACTGTATATAAACATAAAATGTATATATTTTATGTATATATATACATGAAACATATATGTTCTTCATGTTAGTATAATTTTTTTATATATATGTGGAAGATATATATTCAATGGGTACATATACATTTTTTATATTCATTCATAACTTATATTCTATATTATTTAATATATATTATATTCTCTTGTTTTATTTTTTATGTGAAAATATATGTGTTTTTAGATTTTTTATCGAATGATATTTATAATTTTTTATGTTTGTGTGCTAGTCTGTTTAAGTATGTACCCAATTAATATTTATTGGTAAGTGTAATTAATTGTCTTTATATTTTTTAAATATATCGATTTTATTTCAATTTATTTTTTATGAAACATTTATAATGAAAAATTATATTCTCAATCATTTTATTTCACATAATTTAGTTTATAGGTCCATGATAAAAAAACATATCAAATGAATGAGTAATATTATATAATAAATATTTTGTCACATGATCTAATTAAGTATGTATAATAAAACACTAGGATATTTCCTAGTCCATAATGTTATCATTATATCAAAGATTCTTTTAATGGGAGTCAATGGAAAAATATTATAATATTGTTATACATAAATATACATTAAGAGATTAAAAAATTTTCAAATTTATTTTTTTGATTAAAGTGAAATTTATTTATACCTATATGTTTATATAATAATTTATATTTTCCATTTTGATGTTAATGTGTATAGAGTGGATTATAGATAACATATTGATAAAATATATATTAATAGACTACCATTATAGATTATGACGGGAATTATAAATTATTTGATTTTCATTATTAATTATTGATTGCATGCTGATGGAATGAGATTTTTTCATATGTGTGTTTTTTAGTTTATATGATATTAATTTTTTATGTTACATAGATTCATACATTAATCAAAATTGGATTTATTGGTCACCTAAAAATTGGTTAAATATTTGGGACCATAATATATATGTGATAGTTCTTTATTTATTCTATATAAGGTAGAATATTCATTGGATAAAGTCCTGTAGGGTGGTTTAGGAACTCACTTAGTGAGTTATCATGATAAGGATACTGAGAGTATGTTGTGTGGTTTTTTGTTTTGGAATGAAACATAATACGGTAGTAGGTTTCTGCAATGTAATTTTATTATCATCTAACTTTATAACATAGAGAGATCCATACCATAGTCATCCATTCTATGATGATATTACTTTAAGGACTCCCATTTTTTCCATTTATTTCACACCCTTATTATCACTATGGTTTATGGAAATTCATTTTATATCTTTTACAAATTTTCATTTATTTCATTTATATAGTAATTATACCTTGATTCTCATTATTACTTTATCTTGGTTGGGTATACATTCTAAATGGATTTAAAATGTCGATTTAGAAGTCCATTTTCAATGGAAAATGAATTTGTTAACAATATGAATGGTACTTTCAGAATGTTTTTAGATATGATAAGGATTTATTTATTATGTTTTTGAAAATAAGTCAATTATTATAGGATTCAGTGTTTTTCCGTTTACAATGTTTTGATTACAATAGTAATATATCAAAAACAAGTGAATTTTAATATCTTTTATAAATTAATCATTTATGTTTTCCTTTCATAATATTTTATTAAAAAATAATGTTTCTAAATTATTTCCAAAAAATAATTGACGAATTTTTATATGAAACTAATTTTATATAATTGTTGATGATACCCTTATGGGCTTATTTTTTCACAACTATTAGACATATTGGTGTGTGTGTGTGTGTGTGGAACTCTTTAGTTTCATTTCATATTCTAATGTATTGTTCCCAGGTAATATAGTATTAAATTATTTTATGGATGATCATATTGAATCATAGAGAGTGAACATGGGTTGTATATATATTATATTATTTGATAATAGGGAATTGGATATATATTCATGTCATTATGTATTGGCCATTTTTTCTTGTGGTTTATTTTTATTTTAGTTTCATTTATTTTAAGAGTTTTGTACAACATTCTCTAATGTTGTGTGGGAAGGATTATGTATCCTATAAACGATTCAACATATTATGACTTATTTGGATTATCGAATTATTTTTAAATAATTATTGTTTATGTTTTGATTTCAACGGTATGGTTGAACATTGTCTGATTAATGGTAGAGATTATTTCATATTTATTAATATTTTTATTTAGGCGTAAAATTGGTCCCATGTGTATATCAAAAAAACCCAAATAGTACTTTATATATTGGTGATTGGGAAAACCATTCATTCCTAGTAGTGGTCTAGGAAATGTACTTGATAGCTGAACTCAGGTCGATTCCTTACAAATGGTATCATAAAACCCTCTTATTATTTGGGTGGGTCTGAGATGTATGGCTGAAAATGTTTTATTAGAATCGTGATCTGAGCTTGGGGATGGTATATCCATATCATTATTAGTTGGAGAGTTGATTTTCCACTAATAGTAAATAATTTTAACATGAATTTTATTTTAATTAGGATTATTTACATTTTTTGAACCCCGTTAGTTTTTAAATGATATTTTTTATGTTTATTGTTTTATGGGGTAAAAAATAGATGAATAAAAAGGGTTTCATGGTTATCCAATGCATTTTTTTAAACTAAATAGATCTTAAGAACGTGGTTTCATATAATTCTAAATGAAAATGGTTTGTTCATATTCCAAAAAACCTTGCATGAAAACCATGCGTAACCCTACAACACTAAAAGTGTTTTCCTTCAGACATATTTTTAATTATACTTTCTGTTAATGTGGTTTCCAAAAGATATATATGTATGTATAAAAGAGGATTTTTGTGTGTGGGATATTTTATTGCCATAATTATATTTTTAATTTCTTGAATTTTGTTGTTTTTTCTTGTGTTTTGGTGGTTTTCTGGTGTAAAAATATAAATTAATAAAATTTATTGGTTTTAATACCATGATGTATTGTTTTCTTATAATTTCATCTTACCTTATAGATGTGTTTCTAATGGGAAGCTATTTAATTAAATGAATTTAAATTACCAATAAAAATAAAATTGGATTATTATTTAAATGATTATTATTACCAATTTGATTATAAATGGGATGTAATGTTTTCAATTGTGGATTATTTTCAACATGTGAAATCCTTTTTCAAAATTATATTAAAAAAAATAAAAGATTTTTCTTATGTTAACGTAATATGTGTTTATAATATTTGACTTTTTGGTTTAGTAGGGGTTTTGTTTTCATCCATTTTTTATGATATTTTTTTTATTTAATTATTGATGAATGAATTGATTGGGTTTATAATTGTACATATTAAGAATATTCCTCCCTAAAAAGAGATGATTAGAATCGTAATGTATTTCTCTAGTGATCATACTCTTTGTGATATCTCCTGTGTAATTCCTATAATTCAAAAGTCTATATAAAAATTAGATAGAGTGGTAGAGATGATATGTTACGTCCTCTAAAGATATATCCATTTCTTTATAAATAAATTAACATATTCTATTGATAGTTATTATGGTCTACTAGATTTAGTGGAGTGGTAGAGATTATTGGAGAAAAAATAGATAGTATTAAGACTTTTAATAATAATGTGTTAATGTTGATGGGTTATTATTAATGTAACATGGATAGTGTGATGGAATAACAAAGTTCCTTCTCAGTTACACGTTGGAATGTCATTATATTGTTGATGATTATATTTATAGTATTTTATTATCCTAAAAATTTCTTTGGGGATAAATAAATCAAAATTATGAGATTCCATTATGGTGAGTGAACCCTAAATGAGTATTTAAATGGATATCAAAGATGGTATTCTTCTCTCTTGATCTAGTTTCTAAATACTATATGGAATCATGTTTCATTGGTGTAGAATTTTTTCGGATGTAAAATCAACTGTGTAAGAATTTATCCTTATGATTTATGAGGATTATATTGAAAGTGTTATCTCAGTGGATTCTATTCTAACATGTATTCCTGAGATGGTTGGTGCGTCATTTAAATCTAGAATGAATTAGAATATTACTAATGGTGTAAATATGGTTTTTGAATAGATCTAATTCAACATAATGATAAATAAAGGAATGTCATTTCATGACTCAAATTCTCTAAATAAGAAGAATAGGACTCTTCTATATTTCATATATAGAAGACCCAATCACTATAATCCCTCTTTCTTGAAATATATTTGGACCCACTAACGATGTTTCTATTTAGAAAATCAATATATTCAACTATCAGAAGATGCCTCAAGTATTTCTTATGATGTGATTATTGTATATCCTGATATTTTTTCATGGTATGTTTGGATATAATTAATTAACTTTAGATAAAAAATATTTTATTTTTACATGGGGTATATCCCATATTTGAATAATATGTATTGATATTATTATTATTATTATTCCACAAAGATATGTTTTGTTTCATGAGGATTATAATTGATATTATCCCTATCATACGACATATATTTTTGTGAGTTTCTCCCAGAACTAAATGTCTTCATTCTTGGGTTAAATATAAAACTGCTACAAAAATTTATATCATATACTAGTTAGTTACAATTCTACATTTTATTGGGTTTACCATCGATCAGCATTCCATGGGCGAGGCCCTATGTATTTCCCCATTATATTCATGACTTGGGGTAAGAATATATGTTTTATCAGACTGAGTAATGTTTTATTTGGGAAATAACTTCCATTTTGGGGTTTATAGTGGACTTTTGGATAGTTTTTTCAGTAATCTGCTTTATAAGTTGAACATCATTTTAGGATTTAAAAAATATTTTTTACATGGTTGATTAGGTTAAATAGAATAGAACATTTCCACTATAGATATTAGGGGAAATTTATTCTATTTAGATATTTTTATAATGGGATTTTATTCTTATTTTTTTCAAAAGAATATATATATATATATATATATAACTACACCCAGACTAATGTTAGTTCATTGTTCCTTTCTAGATTCATATTACATGGTTGGGAATAGAATTATTTTTTAAGAGACATGAATTTTTTTAAGATTAAATTGGTTATTATTATGATCCTATGATGAATTATTTTGGTTATAGTATGTGATTTTATTTTCATTTCATCGGAAAACAATTATATTTCCACCCACCCCTCCACCTCTTGTATTTGGAGTGTGATTGTTCTAGTTTTCTATTATCATAAACATTGAATAATGACTTTATTAGTGATGATAAATGAATATCAAGAAGTTTTGGGACAAGAACATATCACATTATCCTTTAATATAGTATAATTTTTAGTGATTTTTAAATTTTCAAGATTCCTCAATGTTTTTATTTTTTATAATATTAGGATTCATTATTTGTTTTGTTAGTAATCCACATACTTTTTAGAGGATTCATGGGGTGGATTGTTTTTATTTTAGATGTGGGGTTTCCATTGGAATTGTGGGGGGAGGAAGGCATTGTGGCTTCGGCCTTGCATTATATCATGTCATTTTTTACTAAGGTATTCTTACTTGAATTTTAAGAATCCCATTAGGGGAATCTGGCTAGACTATTTTTTGGTGAGTTATTTCAGAGTGATTGTGTTACCGGTGATTTTCTAGCATGGTTTCATAGTGTTTACTAATGATATGGAATCACTTTGAATTGTGGTTCTCCATACTGCATCATGGAATCCTAGGGTTGTGTTTCATGGTTTTCCCTATGGAGGTTTCTCACAATATAAGACATTATACCACACTATTGAGGATCATGGGATAAGCAAATGAATCAATGTTTTAGAGGGCCACATTATTGTGGTTTCCTATGTATTTATAATGTATGGAAAGTAAAATTTCAACCCTTGATAATTTTATCATTATTTAGATCCCATACTCCCTATTATTGAGTGTTTGACTCATGTAGAGTTCAAGTGAGGTAATTTTTTCCTTCACCAAGTTTTTTAATATTTTAAGTTCAATTAAAATTGGTCATAATGTTAATCCATCATTTTATATCATTTCCCATTATCCTCGTATACCTTATCTTTTCATATTGTTTTTCATACATTCATAAAACCATAATTATTACTCTTGATAAAAATTTGGTCATGGGATTGTTTAACCATAAATTTTTCAATGTTTAGGGATTCAAGATATTTTCACCATGATATGTTTGTATACGACTAGGAAATGAAATTTTCCCCACATGGACTAATGTATGTGTTTTTACGAAATTCAATCATTAAAGAAATTAAAAATTCTGTACATTTTTTAATTCATATACTTATCATGTTAAATATTAATTTAATATCCATAATGTATTTATAAAATATTTCTAATTTATCTAAGAATGGATAAAATGATATTGGGTGGATTTGAGATTCTTGAGAATGGGTGGAAAACAGATAGGGGATGTTGATATAGTGGTCCATTTTTCAAAAATATAATAACAAAAAATTAACCCATGTTAGATGTTATTATTAATATAAAAATAGAACATTTGTTCACACTCATAGAAATGAAATAAATAAAATAGATATAAATGCACGTAATATTTTTACAATGTTCAATAATAATGAGGTGTTCCCATTCCATACTACATTAAATTATCATCCTAACACTTTGATTGGGAACATGAAAACATTTAGTTGAATAAAATTGGTGTTTCATTTTTTATCATATGAAACCCAAATTTCATATCACACAATGTTTCTTGATAAATGATTATATTATAATAAGATCACATCCAATTTGATAAATATTGTTTTCAAAAAGCATCACATTATAGAAAAATTATGACAACCATATTGATCCTTCCAAATGGTACATTTCAAATCTTTTTCAAAAGTGAATATTTTGAAACATCAATTACCAGCACTCATTCTTATAGTACCTCATATTGTAGTCATCTTGTATTTAGTCTCCTCACCCTCACTTTTTTAATCACTTAATATTTTTTTATAACGTATTATTATAAAATTATATTTCAAAACTCTTTTCATAAACTCAATTCATCGTTATTAAAAAATTCATATTAATAGTATGTTCTCAAATAAACAAAATGCTTTATATAACATATATTCTTCTGATAAAATATAGTCAGTTGGACCTCAAACAATGACTCCTTCCACTCTATTATTTTTTGATTGACTATATTCATATCAAATATAGGGTCAATAGTCATTATCAATTTTCCCCCAAATCTCAGTAATAATCTAAAACATTTATTTTATAATTTTGAATATCCAACCATCCATCTCATTATAATAACAATCTATTTTAATTTACATAAAATTAAAGTCCATATGCATCTTATAGTAGTATATCTCCTATATATTACAAAAAATTATATTAGAAAACATTTTGTATTGTCCATTACATCAACACAAATGATAATGACATAAAAAACATGGGTTTTTTATTGATATCATTTAGTGAAAAAACATATTTTAGGGATCTTGAATTTTATCAATGGAATTGTCTATCATATTTCATTAAACACATACATCGAATAGATAACCATTAAATACATTATTTTCATAATTGATGAATTATACATTATTTATAAAATAAAAAATAATAACAATTCCATGTACTACATCAGTTCAATATATAGAAAATAAGAAAATATGAATTAAAAAATTATGCTCTTCTCAGTCAACAAGAATGACCGCAATCATGAAAACAACTTTATAAATATGAAAAAATTAACAATTAAATATTTGTTATGACGATGAATGTATATACATAACATTAATATAAAATATTCTTTAATGAATAATTAATTAAATACGGGATATTTATAGAAAATAATGAACCTATACCATTTGAATAGTAACCAACCTGTTGGAATTATAATATGACCATAATGAATAGTAATCTAGCCATTAGAATAGGATCCTCACCTTAGAAACTATAAATTATATATTTTTATCCAATAAATTATATTATGATATATTTATATAAGGTTATAATTAAATAAATATTTTAAAAATTATAAATTATATGTCGAATTTTTTTTAAATATTAAAATTTAATTATATTTTTATAGTTAATATATTAATTTAAATGAAAATTAAATTTTGAACTCTAAAAATCAAAAAATGGGAAGGAATTTTTTTTCAATATTTTCTAATATAGTAGAAGATTTTGCTAATAGTAAAATATGGTAATTTATAGTATTTAAAATTGTAATCTAAATAAATGAAATTATAAATCATCAATGAATTATGCATGATATTAGAACCCCTTGGTCAAAACTGTTGTGAAATATTTACAATATATACTTTTAGTATCAACATTATTATTATACTTGATATAAAACAATAAAATAATTAATATATTAATCAAAAAACCATGTCCCCTTATAAACAATAGCCATCACCACCTCTTCTCCTCACACACTCTTAGACATATATATTGTCAATGATCCACCCAATTGCATTCATAGGACTATTAGCCACATTCATGACATACTAAACTAAACAAAAGACACATTCCATGTTCTATAAGAATCTTCATAAGGAAACAATTTTCATGAGATAACTTCCTCACTTTTCTCTTTTAAATTATTTATTTCTCATTCATTTTCAATGCCTCACATATCGGAAGAAACATGATAAAGAAAATATCATATATATATATACACTATAATTTTTTTATGTTACTAAAATATCAATAATAAAATCTATTTTCTCCAAATTTTATTCAAAAAAGAGAACATCATTTATGGTATGTCAGTTCACAACCTTCGTGGATGACTAGTTATCATTATCCATTACATATTTCATGTCTTTCAATTAAACCATTATTAGAGTTATAAAATATTTTATTATGTATATTATATCATTTTCATATTTGGAAATAGATATAATGATATAATGTTATATAAAATGAAACATCTTTGGGATAATGGAAAAAACACCAAAATAAATTAATTTGTTTACATAAATGCATTATCAAATAAACCATCCTTATACAAGAAAAAAAATGAAATATGGGATCATTTAAAATTTTTTGTTGAATTAATACATTATAATTTCACTTCTGGAGAATTATTTAAAATTTAAAATAACTTCCATTATTATAAACAAGTAAATTTACCCTTAAATCTTGAAAAAAAATCGTACTGAAATGATGAAATTGAACATCATAAATCAAAAAAGGCCATAAATAAATTTAATAAAACAATAATAAACATTTTCAATGTTTAATAGATCTGAATTATGTATGTAATTAACATAATTTTATTATCTCAGACAATAACGACATTTTAATAATGCATTTGGACCTGTGATAAGGGATTTATCTGAGCATCCATTTTACATGATCTCATGTTATATCTACCTTTACCTCAATATGTGTCATCATAATTATTATATACATCCTTTAAATTATCATTAGATGTTTCATACTTGTTTATAAATCTAAATTCATCTTCCATCAGTGGGTAAATAAATGTTTTAAAAGTTTCTCTTCTCAATTCCGCATGATAAGAAAACCCGAATAAAGGGAACTACTCTATTTCATACACATTTTAAAGTAAACAACATATAAAATTGAAATAAAATCTTTTTATTATAAAATAACTCATATTACCATGATGAAATATTTTAGTTCGTTTCTAGTTTTATATAAACAATTATTACTTTTTAGCCTTTAAATAATTTGTAATCATGTCCCTTCAACGCACTAAACTGGATCATATTGGTTTTTACCTAACCACTCTATTTCATGTCTCTATTTCATTTGGAAATAATTATTCAGGATTTATTAAATTTCTCCATTATAAATTTATAATCATTATATAAATATATTCATTCATGGCTTCCATTTTTATACACCCTTGGTTATTCCTAATAACATGATTGTGATACCCATTATATGCCATGGATAACCCTTATGATTATTCATTATATATGATTATTTATGTGGCACACATATGCATGAACATGTTAATATGGGATATCCCAAATTGATATAAAACGGATTGTGTAGTGTTTATTTTCTTGATACACCATGTATATGATGAGGGTGTAAAACAAATCCATTAAGGGACTCTATCCACCATGTGAAATAGTAATGGCAGTTACCCTCCACTCGTGTTTCTATCATGTGATATGTTATTACAACATTATTATCATACCATGATGATCATATTACAAGTAATATATGTAATTATTCCATATATTAGTTCGTGATCTATTAATTTAATATTATTATGTTAGGCCTTATAACTCATGTGTGATTCTTTATTCCCATGTTCATTATATTACGAGGTTTTTAGCTCATCCATATTTTCTATGTATTACCAAAGATATTCCATGTAGTTATAGTATCTCAATGTGAGATTAGAATTCATTATGAATATTTATAAAATTTATTTTATTCATTTTTCATGTTTTCTAATTATGAAACTATTTTTCAAAAGGAATTAGACTTTTCGATCTTTGGTTTGTATTTTATGGATAATTATGCATACAAGCATTTAATAAAAAGTGAAAAATGGTAGGGTCACTATATATGTTGTTTGTTCATCATCTAGTTTATTTTTCATATTAGGAGTAGAAATATTTAGTAAGAACCCCATGGACAATTCAATCACCATGTATAACAAATAATGACTCATATGAAATAAAAATTTAAAATATTTTTTTAATTTATATGTTTATCATTGTATATTCATGGATTTATTTTAAGATTCACATTAGTTATGTATTCAGGCCCAATCAAATTATTTATTTTTTTATTCTTAGAAAATGGTTTGAGATAGGATAACCCATGAAAATAAAAAATGTAGAAGGAAAACTGACAATTTCTCATATGGGATTGCAAACCTGATGGGAATTGGATCCCAATATGTCATGATAGTATTATATCAATTGAACTTATTATATATAAAAACCATAAACATGTGGAACTCCATATTTATCCTATGAAATTGAATGTCACAGTCGAATCCTTTATGAAACAATGGATTCATATATTTAATGGATCTTATAATACCATCATTGTGGAATAATATATTGATTCCATTGAGAAGATATTATTTTCCCCCTAGTGCTTAGAAAAATAGAATGTCATACTAGCGGTCTTCTATTATAATGCTGAAGTTTATAAGTGTTATAAAATTATAAAAAAACATATTCTAAGGATTAAATTTATTCCATATATTTTCAAGCATACAATAAAATAATTTTCAATAAATATTTTCCATGAACTATCCATCATAATGTAGAGATGTATTTCCTCTAACTGAAGCTAGGGGAATATGTACCTATCATGATATTTGAGGGAATAATTACAAGGATTGCATGACATGACTCCAACATTTTCATTAACACTGAATGTATGTTATATTTCATCATTAGAGTATTATAAATGATATTATAAATTCCATTCGATATTTAGGATATTGAAATATATGATTAGATTTTTGGGTATTACCTTAATGTTAAAAACGGAAGTGGGGATGCTCAATGGCCTCATGGTCTTAGAGATAAATAACGGAATGTTGTGTTTAATATGGGAGTATCAATAGTTAAATACCATGATGGAATGAAAACCAAAATCCAACTTCTCAGAAGTGTGGGAATAACTATTCAATGAAATATCTGAAATGAACTATAAGAGTCACCAACTATGTAAGTGATATGCATATAGATAATTTTTATTGAATGGATTTGATAAAAAAACTAATGTAGAAGAAGAAAGGATGGTTTCGATCAACACTCAAACTATAGTGTATATTTTGAATAAAAAGAAAATCATTATTATTCTATTAAATATCCAAAACTAAGTGTTTTTTGATGTAAAACAACAAAAAAACCTTCAAGGGATCATGTAAGGGAGTAAAATATCACCATCGAGGACATGGGTTTTTATAATGATGTGTTGAAAGTTTCAATGGTTATTCATTAAATAATATTGAACGTACTATTTGATTATGGCTTTATGTAATAATTTATATCATTTATGTTTTGTGCAATAATTAAACCACCACCATAAAATTTAAAGGTTTAATAAAATATTTGAACAAAAAATCCTATAAAATTTTATATAACATGTTTTTGAAGATTTTGATGCTATATTGGGAATAGATTGGATATCATTATGTAAATTTATAACCAACTATTGAGAATTGGATATTACACATCACATATTGATCCATCCTCAAATTCCATGAATGTGTAAGTTGGGTGAAGAATATAATGCAAAATCATAATCTCATTTGAGTATAATATTTCCTATGAGAATGAATATATTCAACAATTTTTTTTCAAATATAATAGGATTATTATCAAATACATAGAGTCATTAAAGGACATGTGATGTGTTCCAAGTTAAATATTATAGTATTCCTCTTAATTGAGAGGTTGATTTCTCAATTGATATTATACCCAGATCCAATCCAATATCAATGACTACATTCTTGATGGCCTATATTGAGTTAGAGGAAATGAAGAAAAAGTTACGAGAAAATAATGACAAGGGTTTAATTTTACCATGTTCCTTAGAGTGGGATTCATGAGTCCCCTATTTTATTGTATATGTACGGAACAATGAACCCCTACTTGAATGATCATGAACTAGATGAAATCATGATAAAGAACAACTATCTACTACAATTAATATATGGATTGATTGAACCACAACGTGGGGCCCTGATCTTCTCTAAAGTGGACCTTCGATATGGATATAACCAACTAAATATGAAAAAGTAAGATATTCCAATGAATATACATTTTAACAAGGTATGAACACAATGATTTAATTTTGATTCCCACTATACTCACTAATTATTCCAAAAAAATATTTTTTATAATGAATGGAGTCTTCAAAGATTACCTAGAACAATTTCTAGTTGTATTTATTAATGATATTTTTATATACATAAAGAGGATGGACGAACATGATGAGAATATAAATACAATATTAATGACTGTTCAAAGGAAAAAACATTTGTAATATACAGTAACTGTATATTCTGAATGGATGAAGTATCATTCTTAGATAATGTTATCCCCTGATGTAAAATATATATGGACTGTTCTAGAACAAAAGAAATTGAGGAGTGGCCCATACTACCAACTGTAATAGGGTTCCATAGTATCATTTGGATATCTTTATATTAATGATGAATTTTGAGGAACTTATTTCATTGTTAGAACCCACTAACAAAGATTACTCGAAATGGTGTAAAGCTTATAATGACTACTGAATATAAAGAATGCTACAAAGATTCAAATAAGGGTATTATCACTATTCCAGTACATAAATTATCAACTAGGGGGAACATTTTCAAGTATAAAATCATCCATAAAATAACGTATTAATTAATGAACTTATGAAAAATTATTATTTAATAGCCTATGCATCATTTAATTATTAAATTCTTGAGAAAAATTATCCCATTCATGATCTGGATTTGGAAGCATTGATCATATCACTAAAAATTTGGAATCATTGTCTCCATGTGGATAAGTGTGAGATATATACTAATCATAAAATCCCCTAAAATATATTGACATAGAAAATTCTAAATATGATCCAATTAATATGTTTAGAGATCATAAATGATTATAACCAACATAGTCTACTATCATCTTGGTATATAAAATAAATTGATATATGATTTCTGTAGAATAAATCATTTAACATTATCAATATTATGAATTGAGAGGGATCCAATAATATTATACAAGCAAAGGAAGGACATAGGAATCATTATGGAAGATAAAACATCCTTCTGTTAAAAATGATTTATCAATAAACACTTTTATAGAAGATATATGATGCTCAAAGAGTTGATGTGGAAATTAAAAAGTGGTGGGAGCTATTGAAAATGAGAATTATATAGAGTTCATTTTTGATGTGTTAGGAGTTTTAAAATTTTGTTCATGGCTATGTGTACAGTAAAATCCATAGATAATGAAAGAAAATCTAAAAGTTGTAGATAGATCAACCTTCTTGATACAACTAAGGAGGACAATAATGTATCGAGATATCTAAGAGAATTATTAGTGGGATAATATAAATAAAGATATTACTGAATATACATCAATGTTCATGATATATCTTTATGGAATTACTATATGGAAAATTAATAAGGGAATTATACAACCATTACCCATACAAACATAAAAATTGGAAAAAAATGTAATTTTTCATTGGAATTCTAAAAACGTTCATAGGAAATAATTCTATATAGGTCATTGTGGATCATTATTCAATTATTTCTTCAATTATTGATATTTTTAAGGACTCTTAGTCGACTAACATGAACATATACACATTCGAAAATAGGTGAGGTCATATGGTGTATATTTATATTTTATATTTGATCATGATCATAGATTAACGTCATTGTTTTATATAATTATCCAAAATTCTTCTAATATTGATTGGACCTTTTTTATATATTATCACCCCCAAAGTGATGGCCAATATGAGAATACAATTCAAAGACTAGAAGGCATATTTAGAGCAGGATCATTGTATTTAAAAGGAGGAAGATGTGACCATATTTAATTGATTGAGTAATCATATAATAATACCTCTCACTCGTGTATCAAAATAGACCCCATATATCCATTTAGTCGAAAAGATGGAGAACTGCCTCATATTGGGATGGTGTTGGTGATTGTAAGAAGCTAGGACATGAAATGGTTGGGGAAATGGTAGAAAATTAAATACCATTCAAAATAACATGAATGATACACAATGTCTATAGAAAAGATATGATGATAATCATAGAAAATATTTAATTTCGGAGGTTGGTGAAAATATATTCCTATAAACATATACATATAATAGAATCATGATTTTTGGGATGAAAGGTAATATATATCCCCAGAACATCGACCCCATTGATATTCGTGATATTTTCAAAGTTGTAGCCTATCAAATAGTATTTCAACCAACCAAGTATCAATTACATGATGTATTACACATGTCTCTATTGAAAATGTACATATTATTTCCCTAACATCTACTAAACTCATAGGTGGTATTATTGGAAAATGCACTCTCTTTTGAGGAGAAACCAATCATGATATTGGATCATAGAGACAAGGTTCTACCTAACAAGACCCCTCACATGATCATGGCTTTATTGAGAAACCAAAATAATGAGGATGTGAGAAGATAACTTGAGGATGTGAAGACTGTCAAATAACATCACATGTTTTCAAAATAGTGTGTAAAAAAATTTTCACAGGGAAAATTTCATGATGGTGGGAGATTATAACAACCAAGATTTCTATCGATGAAATTTCCATTCCTATGTCTTAAAATAGATTCATCATATAGAAAAACCAATTAAAAAATTATTCACAGAAATGATGTATGATACATTAGTTAAAAAACAAATAAATAATAATTCCTAATATTATAGTGGGATAATAAAGAGAAAAAGGGATAAAATGTATCAGAAAATTATGATATAATAGATCCATCAGAATGACCACACTCATATAAAATGATTTATAAATAAATCATAATTTATTTAATAAAATATTGAATATGATGATGAATGTATATATATAGCCATTAAATAATGTATAAGTGAGTGAAGAATGAATTAAATAAGTTACATTTATATATATCAATGAAACTATACCTTTGATATAGTGACATGACCATTGAAATGGTAATCTATTCATTAGAAATATTAATATAGCTATTAGAACAACAACATCAATAATTAATGTATAAATTAAATATAAGTATCTTATAAATGAAAATGTTAGATATTTATATCATATTATATGAATTTTTTTTTCAAAAATGATAAATTAAGTGTTGGTATTTTTAAAAAACATATAAGTATATTTACAATTTTAAAATGAACATGTTATTTAATAGAAAATATATTTTTATAAAATATATTCACAAATTACTATTTTTTCATATTATAATTATAAGATAATTTTAGTTGACCTTAATTAATTTTTCACAATGTCAAAAAGGCGATTATAATATTAAAATCATATTTCATTTAATAAAAGATGATTTTATTCAAAATAAATAAATTTCACTTGTTAATAAAATTGTTTTCATAAATTGGATTTGAATTTTAATATATTCATTCTTAACAATGGTTATGTTTAATTTTTTGTATTTTTGTAAAATTGTTTCTTTTTGGTGAATAGTCATATCTGGTAATTTACGATGTTTAGCATTATAAGATAAATACATGTATTTTTGAGTCATGAATGATGTATGTATGATGTAACAACCCATATTTTATATATAATAAAATATATACTACATTTTGTCATTGTAATTAATATTATGGATTGGATGAATCCAAAATAAAAAAATAATGCATATCATAATTATAAACTCCACTCCCCAGATAAATACCACCCCTCTCCACCGCTTCTTATGACACCGGATAATCTTTTAGGGATTTCAATGTTCCGAATTCTATTATCATTCATCTTCTACACATTTTTAAGATATCGGTCTCAAAAAATGTCTTATTCCATGTTATGTATGGAGTTCTTCAAGGAGATGAAATTCAAGAGGTAGAATTCCCTTTTCTATTTTATAGTATTTATTTATCCTTCCTCAACCTATACTCCCATACCCAATGTAGCATTATTACTCCAGTTGTCACGACCCGTCCTCGGGGACCATGCTGTGACTACCCCAAGCCCACATTCAATAAGGCATGGGATGGCGAATAACACCAAAGGCGTAAATACCGATAACTGGGAAGGCATTGCCATTATAAAAGTAAACAAAACACCACATAGTACAAGCGGAAGTAAAACACTAAGTAAATCTGAAACAAGTTGTGCTAAAAGTTAAGGGGCCGGGAATACAATCTCAACTGTAAATTACAAGGAAAAAGATAAAATAGCCAAAAGGTGACAAGAAACACCTTGATCGTCCACAAAGGATCCTACCTGAAGGGTTGGTACAGATAGCCTCCACAACGCTCTCACCCATCATCCTCCTCCGAGTGTCATCTTGTCGTGAAGTCCACCATCAGTTATTGTCTCGTCGTGAGGTCCACCTCCAGGTACCGTCTTGTCCTCGAACACTCGGCCTCTGTCTACGCTGCCCGTCGTCTGCAACCAACACAACGAGGTGCTGGCATAGCCCGTGCAGGGGTGAGTATAACGATACTCAGTAGGGACCCCGGGACCCTCAAGGACCCACTAAATCCAACAAGGATAACCACACAGAAGATCTCAACAGATAACCTCTACCTTGGTATATGCCCATACATATACCCATGTTATCATGTAACCCATCTCAATCATGAGGAAACACAATGATTATGAAATCAACGGATAACCACTACCCAGGTATATGCTCATACATATACCTAAGTTATAAAGTGACCCATCTCAATCATGAGGTAAACAAAAAGGTCATAGACTCAGCTCAAACCAGTATTTTCATTATCGAAACTGTAACTGCTGAAGAGTCCCGTCTCTGGAGTGTACAGTGGTCCTGTCACGACTCCGAGGTACTGCTCACTAACCTAAGACTGCCGAGGTACTCCTCCTGTTGAGTTTTGCGGGTCAGCCACCCAAACACAGTAGTTCACACCCCCTAATAGCCTTCAGAGGTACTCTCCGGACGAGTACCGTGGGTCTGCACTATCACACAGTAGTGCTCCGTCCGTCATGGGTCTGCACCAAAACAAAGTAGTGCTCCGTCCACTGGACTAGTCGACTCACTCCAAGTCGAGTCGGTCAAGAAGTCGTTAGGTCTCAGCCAGCTATACAGTCTCCATACTCCGTACTCTCTTCTCTGGGATGGTAGGATCCACGAGCTACAGGTCGATACTCCATGTATCTCAAAGTCCCACGAAGAAGTATCTCAAAGGACCGCCTCGTCATATGGGTCTCAACGCAACAGACGGTGCGTCAAACAGATTCTCGGTCTGTGAGTTATTAGCCTTTTCATCCAAGGGGCCCGGTTGGATTTTGGGTACAATCCAAACCTGGAACTATCAAACTGCAACCAAAACTCAGGCGAAGTATTCCAAAAGTTCCGTCTCCTCCAGAGGAATCCAAAAATTTGGACGACACATCAATCGGACGTCTGAAGCTCAACATATAAGTGTTTCTGCTCTGAGGGCCCAGTTGGATTCATGTTCCATCCAACCCAGTCGTACTTCAAATGACACTGGTTAACCAAACTGGTCACACCATTACAATCCATACAAAAAAACACATGAGATGGACTACCCATTGGTGCAAAACAGATAGCCGGTAAAAAAGATTCATTTCACAGCATCATGTACGAACCGGGCCTCGTGGGGCCCGCACCACAACCTCAACTTAAATATCCAAAATTAGTCTTGAAACATCCATCGTAATTCCAGGGTCGCAACGTCGCAGACGGTTCGTCATTCTGACACCGTATGAGAGAGATATGTCTGATACAAGAACCCGTAAGAATAATATTATTATTATTCGGTGTTTCGTGGGCCCGAGCCATGAACCAGAATTTATTATTCAACATTGGAATTGAATCGACCGTATTGATGTAAGGATTACATCGCCACTGATGGAAAGCCAATTGGACATCACACAAATGAGTTATAGCGGGTCCAAGATTTTATAATATTATTAAATCAATTTTTTTTTCAAGTGCTTCCGGTACCCGATCAAAAAACCCAAAAAAGATTTCCAATATTGGACTCATAAATTCCTTCTCGAAGTCATGGTCACACTGCCAGTGACGGTTCGTGAAACCGAGATCGCATGAAGAAGTTACGGACAAAAAAAGTGTTTTATCATCAAAATTAATAATACCATTATTATATTTTTAATTTTAATTGATTTCTTTCAAATACCCCATATCACACACCAACCTTCTTCACGCACCACCCTTCTTTACGCATGGCCACCACCTTTGGCTGCCCGCCCAGCTGCGCCTCCAGATCCTTCCACACTACATTTTGATGACGATTTAACTAGGAAAAAAAGATACGAACGCATATCCTTGATCCTCGGGTCGAGATCTTTGTGTACGTATGTCGCTCTCAGGGAAACATTGAGTTTCCAGCGTCAATAAATATTTGGATGCCTCCTTCCACGAGCCATTGCGGCTTCGTTCCAAGCCCGAAAAATTAAACAATCCCATTTTATTGATCCTTGCGTCGAGGGATTCTCATCCATATATTGGGCTAAAAAAAACATTGTGTTTCCAGCATTAATAAATATTAGGCATTGAAAAACGCACGAAGAAAACGTGAAGAATAAAAAGAAAAAGGACAATGGTTTATGTGCAGGATGATGTCCATGTTCATTAGGTCATCATCATCATGAATTTATGATATGAAGAATCAATAAAAATAATTCAATAATATATAAAAACCCATATCTCGAAAAGACGTCGCACGTCGTTGAACCATGGAAAATGGAAAGCATCGTGGTGGTCGGGCATCGCGGAAGAACTATGCTCCTCGTGGCGTCACATCACATTCTTTCCTCAGTTGAAGGAGACTCCCTTCCCCGAGAAGAAGATTGTGTTCTTCGTGGAAAGTAAGCTTTTCCTTCTAATCCTCCAAAGCTTCTCCACAGATTAACTGCCCAAAAATAAAAAATGAAAGACTTCCTCTTAATTTAATAATGCCATGAAATTCAAAACTATTAGGAGCCAATTCATTAATTGAAATCAAGTTGGAAAAACTTATGGGAGAGAGAGAATAAGGTGATGAGGTCACATAATTAAAGGGGAGTTTACAAATTAATTTAAGGGGTGATAAAGGGGGGTTTAGGGAGTTGAGGGGGAGGTGAGGAGTTAGGTCTCGTGTGGACCCCACCTCTCATTTATCCTCAAATGTGTAGTTGGAGGTTATGGGTCACACCCTTAACTCCCCTTTGTAGGGTATAACTACCAAATAAATAAAACTGTGTACCACCAATTTTATTTATTTAATTATAAATCCCCATTTATTAATTCTCATCCCAATTCAAACGCAACTGCGGTAAAGGTCCCCTTAATAATTTACCGGTTCTTCGAGTTTATCAGTGCCCTCTGATTTTAATTCTGAGTACCAGTTCAAAATATAGGAAAACTCACAAGTACGTTTACTGAACGTACCCGAAAAAAGGTTCGGAAAAATTATTATCAGTCACCCTCGACCCGCGATGGTCAAGGTAAGGCTCTTCCTAAGTGAAACACGCCCCAAAGAATCCAACGGTACTCTCAGATTTTCAATCCGAGTTACCATTTAAAAGATACAAATTTTACAATAAAATAATTGTCATTTAATTATTTTATTTGCTGCCAAAAAATAACTTTTTCTGGTGGCCCACGTCGGCCAAAGTTTTTATCTTCTTAAATACCCCATGCCCTCACGAGTTCAGCAGTTGTCTCAGATTTTTAATCTGATCTACCATTTGTGAGTTATAAGAATTTGAAAAATAAAATAATTTATATAATTATTTTATTTACGGGTAAGTCATTTTTGGGATTTCTCATAGGAGGCCCGCACCGACCAAGCTTAAGTCGTGCCTAGGGTAAACTCATCATCCTGAGCGCAATGGTGCCCTCAGATTTCTGATCCAAGTAACCTTTTAAGAGTTATTACACTTTTTCAGTAAAACTGCATATGCGCGTTAATTTAATCTTAACAAGAGTTCAGAAAATTATTTCGGGCACACCGGGCCTCATAATCAGGTGCCATATGAAACCGCACACTTACAAAATTTCAAAGAAATTAGGAAAAAAAATTCTGTGAAAGGGGGTGATTTTAACATCCCCAAATGATAAAGGGTTAAATGACTAAATGATATGACTCATGTCAACAAGGTAAACCCTCCTTTTCAGAAGCCTGTCTGATTAGAACTCCACAGTTAAGCGTGCTTGGCCTGGAGTAGTGATCAGGATGGGTGGCCTCCTGGGAAGTTTCTAGGGTGTGTGAGTGGAGAAAAAGCACACTGGAAAGGACATGTGTTGGCCTGTGGGGACTATCATTAGTCAGATGACCCGTTCAGGCATGTGGGTGGACCCTGGGGTGGTCCCCACGTGTCTGCGGGGAAACTAGTGGTACCCGGTGGGCCAGGACCCGACGATAATGTTAAGGCGGGGTGGCTGTGCTGTCACTGGGGCCCAGTTGTCACAATAGTAATATATATATATAATAAAATTTAATTTCTTTTGGAATATACATCATAAAATCTTATCTCTTCTTCTTTTATTCTAAAAATGAAAACATCTTCCGTGATATTTTGGTTCACCGCCTTCTTGGACAATGAGTTTTCATTTTTCATTACTACATTCAGGGCTAGTGATAGAGCCATTATTAAGGTTAAAAATTATTTTAATATGTATATTAATACCTTTTCATTTTCTAGTTCTAATATAAAGATATATCATTAAAAATTGAAACTAGTTATTGATTTTTGAAAAACCACCAAAATAAATGAAATTATTATCATAATGTTTTCACAAATGAACCATCCTTAAAAATCAATGCCAAATGATATGTGGGACCATTTAATCATTTTGAAGTTAATTAATACCATATAATTTATCCTCTACATTATTTTTCCCATTTTAAAGAAACTTCCATAATTATACACTTGTAAACTGACCTTGAAACCATAAAAACAAACACTCTCATAACGAATAAATTAACCATTATAACTCATTGAAATTGCCAAAAATGGATTTTAAAAAATTTTAATATATAAAATAAATAAATAATATATTTTAAACAATGAAATAATTTATCACATTATTTTATCTAGTTTATTAGGTGTAATTACGTAACACATTCAGATATAAGGTAAGGGATATATCTGAACCTCCATTTTTCTACTAGGTTATTAGATTTATAACATTAACCCAATGTATTAATTAATTCACCTTATAAACATATCATAAATTATATTTATATGTTCAAATAAGTTCTATATTTTTTAATGAATTTTATTGGATAGAAAAATACATATTGTAAAATGTACCCTTCTCAATTCTTTTAGATAAGAAGGACTAATTAAAGAGAAATTATATGGTTATTACAAACATTCATGCATACTACATAACATGAATAAGACTAAATTATTTTCAAAAAAAGATTAATTTTACTGTGAAAATTAGTTTTCTTCCATTTTGGGTTTAATACATATAATTATAGTATCGTACTTTTCAATGACATTTTAAGGTTTTCACTGAAACCGCACTGAAGTGACCCATTTCTAATTCTACCTTACAACTCTATTTATTGTTTTAAATTTATATGGAAATATTTTTTCATTATATATCATTATTTTTCCTTTATGAATAATAAATAATGATTTATATTACTTATTTCATGGACACCATTGTTATATGCCCCATAATTATGCCTTGTGACTTGATTAAGATATTGATTTCATTATGTGGGTAACTGTTATTTGTATTATTTTTTTATGATTATTTATTTGAAACACATATACATTAAAATATTAGGAAGGGTGAACTCATAGTGTGATCCAATGCATTGGGTAAATTTTAATCTCAAAAGAGGTCAAATATTGGATTAGGCAGTAAACCTAATCCATTATAAGACTCTATCCAATATAGGTTATAGTCATCACTCATACCGTAGACTCATGTACATGACATTTTATATTTAACATCCATCTTCATTTGAATCTATTATACATAGATTCCATATTCATTATGTTACTCTTTCTTATATATATTTAATAACTATGAATTTTATATTATCATGACATTCCTTCTAACTCATGTTGTCTTCTTTATTCTAGTGTTTATTACCTAACTACGATTTTTAGTTCATTCCATTAGTCAATTTATTCCCTAGGTTTTTATATATAGTTTTAGGATTCCAAAAATAGTAATGCGTTCATTATGAATATTTATAAATTATTTTTTATTAGTGTTTCATGTCTTTTGATTTTGTACATAATCTTCCAAGAACTGTAGACATTTTTTATACTTGATTTTAATTTCAAATATAATTATTTAAAAAATAATGTATTAATATGTTTCAAATGATTGAGTCACTGTACTTATATTTATCAAACTAATTGATAGAAAAATTTCCACTGATTACTCACCAAAATTGATTTTGATTAAAAATATTCTAATTAGCATGTTTCATGCCATTTTTTATTTCCCATAATGTCCATGGAATCTATATTCTAATGAACCTATCATCATGATTATTATGAACCTCATACTATTAAACTTCATTAACCTTTTCCTAATATTATATATACCAATATTCCATTTATATCATAGATCACTTCTCATTCTTAGCGCATTTATCTGGAGCCTTCAAAATTAGCCATTTGATTTCTATCTTTGAGAAATTAAAACTACAAACAACTATAAGTCAATGAAAAAAAAAATTTATGTGGGATTTATCATTATGTTAATCAATAATGAAGGTATAAACTAATTTTACTTATAGATATCCATCTGGGTATGAAAAAATTCATCACGACAATATATCACTTTAAAATCATACATTGATTTTTTTACTTCCCTATAT
The DNA here is from genome assembly GCA_963277665.1 of Viscum album. NCBI lineage: Eukaryota > Viridiplantae > Streptophyta > Magnoliopsida > Santalales > Viscaceae > Viscum > Viscum album. The sequence goes on from CAUJRU010001862.1 coordinate 100,415, forward strand.
TTTTTATGCATATAAATTTTGTTTATTGATTAATTGGAATGTATTTTCAGTTATTTACATTGCCAAAATGAATATTATTAATTATTCATTATCTCTTTTTTTATATTTTTTCCTTTTGAGCCTTTGAGCTAACCTTTATTATGTTTAATTACCCAAAAATCCATGAAGCACACTATGAATAATATTAATAGATTTTAATAGATTTATTAGATTTTTATTGATGTTATTTATTAATAAATAAGAATATAATATTTTGTAATTAGTGTATTAATTTTTAATACAAGACTCATGTATATATCATGTTTACCTAGAAAATGAAAATATTTAGTCAATCTAGTTTTCATTCATTATAGTCGTAGAAATGTAATTCGTATAGGAAACTAACTCTAGGAACTCTAGTGTCAGAGGGCAACAATATTTTAAAACAATTAAAACAATATTTGTCTAGAGGTTTAGTTGAGTGTTATGGGTAAGACCTCTCGCAACAAACTAAAATAAATATAATTACAATAGTATAAAACCCGGAATTTTATAATTGAAATCACACCTTTATCGAACCAACCATTATCAAATAAAATAATAGCATTCAGTCATAAAAATTCATGTATTTTACATCCCTCATTCTTTGATTTGTTACATTCAAATTCCCATAATGATATTGGGGTCATTTGCCTTCATTATTTCTGCCAAAAATAGATTCTAGAATCAAAAAAAAATTCTATGAATATATAATCTCTCATAATCCATATCGGCATCATAAAAATGTGTTTTAATTAAAATAAAATGATATTACGTAAACATATTATATTATAAAATCATCCATATACAACACTGTATGAAGTCATAAATTATCACTGATATTTTTACACCAACATCATAGCCATTTGAAGTGAAAAAATATCATTATTTCCTCAAAGAATCTAGTCCACCAATTTTATTTACTCAAAATTATTGTTTGATCTATTTATTTTTATTTTTTAAGAGTCATCATTTTGAACATATCTGGTTTGGGTTATCTATATATACTATATTTCTAATATCACATAACTTCAAATTAATTGATATTCTAATCAACTTTTATATTATCTGATTATGAGTTGTCTCATATTTCATTTCATTAACATCTTCTTCATCATTAATTTCTATAGCATTTCACTATATCATATATTTCGTGATTTTTAAATCACCATCTTATACAGTCATTATCACCAATATATAATTTTATATCATTGAATTATTTATCTAATGATTAAAATTTCATTAATGAGAGATTATATTTTAATGTGTATTTTTTAATCAATTGAAAGAATAATGAATCCATTATTTAAATAACTTATATAGAACCCTATGAATATTCACTAATTATACATGAATCAATAAATTAGCTGACCCCGTGTATATGATCATTTTATCGATCATTTCAAAAAATCTCATTAAATATATCTTCATTATGATTATTTCTTCCTTGGGGAATTTTATTGGAATATTCTAAAAATTCCATGAGACTAAGTATCTTCTTTCCATCCTCAATTTATGATTCCAATGAGTGACTTATGGTCACCTAAAAGCCCCAATAAACATTAATAATTTTATGATCCCAATGTCTAATGGACCTATAATATCTGTACATAGGGAAAAAAATTAATTTGATGATAAATAGTAAACCATTTAATAAGTATATATATTTCTTCTAATTAATTTATTAAATTTCTCTCCTAATGGTTAAATTAAAATTCATTCCTATAGAAATCAGATATTTATTATTTCTATTGTCTGGAAACAACAAGGGTTATGCTATAATTTTAGTAGACCCAATGTTTAAAATATTTCAGTATTTAAATGGGGAAACCCATACAACATATGTTTTTATGGACCCTAAATGTTTACATTACCATATAGGGATGAATATGATCAGTTTATATCCTACAAAAGTCTATCCTACTTCTATTCATGTAATAATTTCAGGGATTTCATAGTTGAGTTAGAAAAAATATCGGTTATTATGGAGGGGGAAATTTGACTATTTTGTTTTTTTATTCTAATTTTATTTTTCATTCATAAGTGAATTATAAATTTAAACAATGGTGTTTTAATGTAGGATAATATATTGGGAAATACCCAGAGTAGAAGTCATGGAGTTTAGTATTAAGCAATCATGTCCACTGACTTTAGAGGGCTAGTGGGTACCCAGTTTTGGCCTACTGGTTACCATGTGGATGTTCCAAGGGTAATGATTCTCTACATAGGGACACATGGATATTTCATTATAATAAGTGATAATAATTGGTGAAATAATTATCTAAATAATACATGAATAATTTATTAATGAGTAATAAATAATGATATTTTGACTTTAAAATGGTAAAACCCACTTTGTGTTCCCCATTGCCCCCCAATGTCGGGCGTTTTATGTAACTTTTTTCCATCACATTCACCCCTTGTATTCAATTAATCGTTGGAGTTTATAACTTATTTAATAATATATTTATGGTTTTTTTGATACATTTATTCATCTCACATACCTATTTTTGTAGCCCTCTCTTTTTCAATAACATATATCAATGTAATTTCAAATGATTTAACTATGTCAGGGTGGAATAATCCCAATATACAGGGGGTTAATAAGGATAATGGTATATTAAAGAGTTTAAAAACTAATGGTTGTGATTTTTTTCATATAGAGTAAGTCGCCAATATAATTAACTGTTATTTTTCAACATGTTAGTATAATGTTGGTTAATTTTTAGGGTTAGATGATGTTTTTTTGTCATAATTGAACTTGAAAGTGGTCTATGAGTGCACCAATCCCCATTACACACGGTTTTATATTGGATAATTCATATAGTGAGATATCCCTCAGGAATTAATAATTATAAAATTTTGAAATTCTGTAATAAGTATATTGGAAACATGTTAAAATTAATTAATATGTTATCCTGATTGATATAGGGTCCAATTTGTATAATATTTTATCAATAACTTTTTTTGTATTTAATGGATAAGATGAAGGGTGATAAAGGAGTATAACTCTATAATTAATGAGGGAAATAAATAATATCTCAATATTTTATTCTTATAAGTATATTATAATAATCTTTTTTACATGATAACAAGTATGGTTGAACTGACTGGGAGTTATTACGTATTTACATTATGTGGAATGATTATTAGGATAATTATAGACACTTAATCAGCCTTTGGTGGGAGTGTTTCAAGAATAAATATATATAGACAGATAATTATCCTCATTAAATATATTTCTAATTTAAGATTGTAATTATTGGAGGGAATACACTATTGAGAAATGAATATAATGAACAAGGTACGTCTAGATTGATATTGAATGTTATCCTAGATCAATAGATAGTGGTGGGATTAATATTGTCTTGATTGTGTCTACAAGAGAAGAAAACCTTGGGATACGTGGGAATAACTTGTAATGGATCTAAACATGGTCACCAATAATATTATGTTCTTAATATTATAAAACTGGATAATGAAAAGTCCTATAAACCCTTTTGATGTTCTCATAGACAATGACGGCCATACTGCGTAAATTAATTGGAATGATACTTATTGAATCATACGTGATGGGGCACCCTAATTATTAAGTATAAATGGTCATATTTCATAATTTCATTGAGTTTTCCATCGTAATATAAACATATAAATAAGTAAGGATATATATTGATATAACATTATGATGTAAAATATGATGACATGCTCCCTCTTTTGTAAAATTCTTATAAATCAAAAAATAATATGATATTTAATAGTATAACAAGGATAGGATGTGAATAGTATATGAGTTATATGTGTAATACATCATAGGGAATGTTATCTTATGTTTTATATGTATAGTGGAACTATTTTATAGATTTATTAATCATTCCCCATGTTAATGACACGTGTAGTGGTTTTTAAAGTGAAAAAATCAATGAATTTAATTGTTAAACATATTGTGATGACATCTTCACCATATGTTTCAAGTTAATGATGTATCCTTCACCTTGATTGGAATACTACTGGTATATTTTCCACATTTGGAATGTGATTCTTAAATGCGCCAATCACCTAGGATTTGTTATTGATTTATAATATATACATAGGTGTTTCATTTTTTGATCAATGAACCACTAATTAGGTTTTTTGGTGGTAAATAATCTACTATGGGATATTTATTCAATTATATATCATTATCCTTGTCTAGTTGATTGGGTGGTATATTATCAACCAAAGTATTTTGATTAAGTTATAGATATATCACATGGAGATACATTGTTTATCATTGGGATATGTGTTATATTGATATATTCTCACACTTGGGGATCTATATTGGTGATACATAATTCATTGGTAAATTTAGTTTAGATATATATCGTTCAACATAGGTATAGAATCAATAATTACTCATTAACCATAACTATGATAATGAGCAGTGATAGAAAATTTCCATACACATTGTGTTTATCCCATGGGAGTATTACTTGATTTTGCTGTTTTTTTTAAAAAGGTCTGATTCGACTAACAAGGAAACCTATTATGTATCATATATGTAACAAGTGTGTGAATGTGGCTTCAATAAATTGATTTTATTTCGTCACATACATATACATATCTACATGTTTTTATTATACACAAAAATTATTTTGGCCAATAATTTTATTTCTCACACTCTACTCATGAAATTGTTTTCTGATTTCGGATAATATTGTTGACTAGTAAATCATCGAAATGACTCTAGTATAGACCAAGAGGTTGTGGAGATTTGAAATAAAATTAATATTGGTTTTTTATGATGTCAAGGATAGTGAGATATCATCTTATTTAATAATTTATTTATATTTTAATTCTGATTGAATCATTTTTAAATACTATAGATGTTGTATTATTTTGGGAAAAACATATAAATTTTCTAAATAATTGATCTATTATTGTTATAATTTTCATTATGTTATAATTATATATTCTAGACTAAGATATTATAACTTCAACTGATGTTTTACTTACTATATTTATTGTGATGAAACTACCGGTTATATTATATCCATCCTATTAAAATAGAACTCACTTATAGTTGGATACACCTATCATATATTATATAATATTTTTGGTCCCATGGAGACCTATCATGGGAAATTAGTTATTAATGTAACATACAATGAATATATATATAAAATTTATAATTTTTACAATACATGGAAACAATGTGAAAATCCATGATTTGTAGAAAATATTATTAGAGATCCATATTAAACTATACATTTCCTGGAGTAGTTATTTGTGAAGGTAACCTCTGAGGAATTTCCCAGGGTGTGTTTTAGTGGGGACACAACACACTGAAGGAACATGTGTTGGACTATGAAAAAACTCATTAATATGAAATGTAACCACAGTTGGTAATAACATGTACTATTATCATAAGTCAATCAATGTAGTACAAGAGACCCATGGGGTATGATGGCTTAGTTCATATCCCTAAAATTTATTTGTTGTGAAAAATGGTATGATGGACAATATCATATGGTATGTGAAGAGTAAATCCCTTTTTTTTATTCCCGTGGTCCATAATGTAGTAGTTTTCCATTAAGAGGATGGAGAGTTTAACACATCTAGAAAAGTGAGACTTAAAATAGATAAATATTTCTAATCATTTCAATAAGGTAAAACCTTTTTTTGTGATCCCTCCTGATTATAATTCAATAGTTAAGCATGCTTATCATGGATTAGGGATCATGATGGGTGACCTCTTAGTTTGTTTCTCAAGGATTATGTGAGTCGGTCCAAAACATATTGTAGTAACATATATTTTAATGAGGGTACTATCATTATTCTAATATGTTAACTAAAATGATAAGATATTTTCTGTTCCTAGAAGGATTGTAAGGAATTATAGGTGACCCAACTGGTTTGATGACTATGTTCATGGCCCATAAATTGTTAGGTCATGAAAAGTGACCTGTCCACGGATGTGATAGAATGAGGTTTCATATGTTGTTACTTTCCAATAATTTTTGTATAATATAAATAGAGATATTTCAAGATGGTATGAGGGATGTAAAATGTTATTGTTCATTTTTACCTCCAACATTTGTTAAGGTACACGTTTCCATGAATTTGGGATAATTTTTACTTTTTTGATGTTATAAATGATATGGTTTTGGATAATATGATATTATTGGTCATTGATTTATTTTTTTTCTTTTATTTGAGGTTTGAAAGAGGAAATATATATTGTACAATATTTAGTGAATACGATAAAAAAACAACCTTATTTTGTATGATCAAAATGCTATTTTAAAAATGGGTTTGGATTATTACTGCATGAATAATAACATATAATTATTTTCATGTAAAAATTATTTGGTGGAATTTTATATAAATAATAAATTTGTTAATTTTCAGTAGGATATATATCACATTATACTTATGTCATTGGTATAAACCTGAATTTACCATTAATCCCCTTGGTGGTTTCTCCTCTAAGTAATTATAGTGAGTATAATAATTCTTGATGGGGTAGTGTCATAGATATAAGATACATGATATGTACTTGGTATGGGGGTTCTGAAATAGGTGTTGATAGAAATTATATGAGGTATGATCATTAATTTTTCATCATGTTCTATAGCCTATGAGTTTTGAAGTAGTATTGACTCTATCAAGGTGCTATGTATGAATGTGGAAGGATAAAGGATTCATATGAATACAATTGTATAGATGAGTAGTACAATGTATTCATATTACTACATGTTATTTCTTGTCAATTTTAAGGGTGTACATTGAGATGTAGGCGACCATAGAAATTTTGATTAATTTTTTATTTTAATATCATGGATAAATTATTTGTTTCATTTGATTGATGTAGGAGTTATGTGATTGATGAAATGGTATTCGAATATAGTTAATTCATTGGACACATATTGATTGGGAATGGAAATTTGTGATTTTAACCAGAAATTACAAACATAGTGAACATATATACTCAACCTATCCTCTTACACATATTATCACATTATTTTTAACATATCCATCTCATAAAAAATATAATTATAATGAGGTTGTTAGAATTGGAATAATGGATTCTTAATGCATCAACAGATTTTAAAACACAATATCTTTATTAAGGTTCACATAATGAGACTTTAATTGTCATAAATCTCCTAAAAATAAATAGGATCACCTAGGTGAAACATAAAATAAAGTGGTGAGATAAAAATCCTATTAAGGGAATAAACCTGACAAAGGCACATAATAAATATGTCAAAACATTGAATGTTTAATAATTAAATATAAGGAATATAAAAAAATAAGAAAAAAATGAAAATAAAATAATAATATCATGGACACTTGATAATGTGGAAAAAATGACATAATAATAAGTAAAGGATAACTGTCAAGATAACATAACATAGTGTACATAGTACATCATAGATTGGGATTAGTACATAGTCTCAAATATAATGTATCATGAGCTAAAAAAATGTATAATATATTTATTGACTATTTAAGAAATCCCAAAATTGAATTTAAATTCATGATAAATCTAGAAAATGAAAAAATTGGCATAAACATAATTAGTTCCCAATGAAGGAAATGGATGGCCTAACTATGACATAGAGCATAACAAGATAGAGTATGAAAATGATTTCCATAAAATATGGTGTTTTACAATTACTATTCATTAATAAACATATCCTATGATAAATGATGACCATTTTAAATCAATACATAAAAAATAGTAAGTAAATCAATTGGAAAATGTACCACTTCAGAAGGAATTTTGTAAATGGTTTTTGGATACTTTTACGAGGGTAATAGAATAATAATTTATATTAAACTATAAATTTACTAAAATGTTATCCAATGAATAAGTGATCAATTTTTTAATAAATGGGTGGTTTAAAACATTTTATTTATTTTTAATTATAATGGGGTAAGAAACAATGTAGTTCACTTTAATATGGGATTCTTATTGAGTGAAATTGAGAAGGAATCCTTTCAATAAAATCATATCCATATAAAATAATAGTGAATTAAAATAAGTATATATATATATATATATATATATATTATTTAACTCACAATATATTATTTTTTTTAATAAGGGCATCATGTAAGAGCATTACCCTTGGGACGAAGTGTGTGACCCTCTGATTTTACAATGATATCAAAAAGAAAAGAGAACTGGACTTGAATACTTAAAATAAGAGAGTGTGTGATTTATAAAATTTATCGAGGGATTTGTGGAGATCCATAATTTTACTACTAATACATTTTTTTAAAAATATTTTTGATTAATAATGTGATAATTCCATGTGGATATGATGTTCCATAATTTTATAACTGAAAAATCAATCAAATAAAATTTTGTAATCGTTGTTGGTTATCTTGATTGTGAATATTTAAAAATGAATGTTTTGCAAGGTGATATATTATGGTTTATAATATTCAGATTAAATTTTATAGTGGTTTATTAAAAATATTAGGGATATAACTTTTCTTAGTATCACTTCTTTTTTGTTGTTGTCAATTAGTGGAGTAAGTTAAATGCGGAAGCATGACAATATGGTTCCTACAATATAT
>CAUJRU010001863.1:0-5000 GCA_963277665.1 Viscum album
GTTGGTGGCGGAGTTCCTTGGATGGTGGGATGTGGGAGGCATGGTGGGTTGGTGTTCCTTTGTCGTCCCTCGACGCTCCTGCCCTTCCCTCGCCTTCTCTAGAGCAGTGCGGCTCTGCTTGCTTAAAAGCTGCCTCAGGGCGGTTGAGTTGCTGCGGATGGTGGGATGTGGGGGGCGCGGCGGGATTGGGTTTTTGCCCCGTCCCCTGACGTGCCTGCCTTTTCCTCCCCGTCTGTGGAGCATTGCGGGCTGGGTGCTTAAATACCGCCTCACGGTTTGTGGGATCCTGTGGATGGTGGGATGTGGGCGGCGCGGCGGGACATAGGACCCCCGTACCTACCATGACTCCTTTTCCTTGACGTCTCTTGAGCGTTGCTGGTTCGTCTGCTTAAAAGCTGCCTCATGGCGGTTGAGTTCCTACGGAATGTGAGATGTGGGAGGCACGGCGGGATGGGGGTTTCCCTCCTCATCCCCTGACGTTCCTACCTTTTTCCTCACTGGTGGGATGTGGGGGGTATGGGTGGGATTGGGTTGTTTCCCCGTCCTGTCGTACCCACCTTTTTCCTCACCTTTCATGGAGCGTTGCGGGTCGGGCTTTGCTTAAAATCCACTGATTGTGGTTGAGTTCTTGCAGATGTTGGGATGTGGGAGGCATGGTGGGATTGGGTTCCTTTGTCGTCCCTTGCTGTACCGCCTTTTCCTCACCTTCTCTGGAGCGTTGTGGAATTTTGGTAGTGGTTCAAGCGCGAAACTGTCGGTATCACCAGGATGCGAGAGCGTGCTCCTAAATTTCTCATTCAGTGATATTCCATGCGAACCATAGCAAGCTGCCTTGGGCAATGATTGGTGGGAGTGCTTTGCTCAACGCATTGTCGGGGCCACGTGCGAGTTATTTGGGTCCTAAGAAACTCACACCAACAGGGTAACGATTTCCATGGTTCATTATTGGACAAGTTGGGGTGCCTTCCTCCTCAGTCATGCCTTGGGTGATGATGTTCATAAGGGTGGCTTGAGAATGTGTATCTACTGTTTCTGCAAGATACACGAGCGTCATGCAGAGGTGATGACTAATTAAGGGGAAACATGTCGATTTGGGAAGAGATGGTTCGGGCTTGTGTTGGGGTCTGAGTGGTCTGCTCAGTCATACCTCAAACATTGCAGATGTGGTTGGTGATGGTACCCGGTTGATCTTTCCATTAGTCATATGATTGTCTCAAAGATCAGGCTGTGCATGTACGAAGGACAAACTAATCGAATGGAATTGAATGCTCGGGACGACGGTTTGGGCTTGTGTTGGGGTCTGAGTGGTCTGCTCAGTCATACCTCAAACATTGCAGATGTGGTTGGTGATGCTACATGGTTGATCCTTCCACTAGTCATATGCCTGTCTCAAAGATCAGGTCCCGCATGTAAAGGACAAACTAATCGAAAGATGGTGATACTGTGACGGGTCTCATTAAATCAGTGCCAGGGCTGACTTTCTCCTCGGTTATACCTCAAGCGAAGAATCCCCAGGTGGGTGAGCTCCACCTTGAAGACCCTCACTTGTCCCTTTGGAGTTCTCCCTGTTGGTAGTGGAATTTTGTTGGTGCTGATGTACGGGCCCCGTCTATATGCTTGGGTTGAATTCTCTCGCACAATTTTGGTTTCGGGTTCCAAGGGCTTGCTAAAAAGACGATGCGATACTAGACAGATATAACTTGGATGGGATGATGATAGATGAGCATGGTTGGTGTCCTGGTTCTTGGTTAAAAGTTTCGCAACGGTGGTTGAGTTCTTTTGAATGGTGGGATGTGGGGGGTGCGGCGGGACATAGGGCCTCTGTTCCTGTCATGACTCCTTTTCCTCAACGTCCCTGGAGCGTTGTGGGTTCGTCTGCTTAAAATCTGCCTCACGGCGGTTGAGTTCCTTCGGAAGGTGGGATGTGGGAAGCATGGCGGTGGGACGCTGTAATTCCTTTTCCTCACCGGTGGGATGTGGGGGGCATTGGAAAGAATGGGTTTTTGCCCAGTCTCATGCCGTGCCCGCCTTTTTCCTCACCTTTCATGGAGCGTTGCGGTTCGGGCTTGCTTAAAAGGCCACCTGTTGGTGGCGGAGTTCCTTGGATGGTGGGATGTGGGAGGCATGGTGGGTTGGTGTTCCTTTGTCGTCCCTCGACGCTCCTGCCCTTCCCTCGCCTTCTCTAGAGCAGTGCGGCTTTGCTTGCTTAAAAGCTGCCTCAGGGTGGTTGAGTTGCTGCGGATGGTGGGATGTGGGGGGCGCGGCGGGATTGGGTTTTTGCCCCGTCCCCTGACGTGCCTGCCTTTTCCTCCCCGTCTGTGGAGCATTGCGGGCTGGGTGCTTAAATACCGCCTCACGGTTTGTGGGATCCTGTGGATGGTGGGATGTGGGCGGCGCGGCGGGACATAGGACCCCCGTACCTACCATGACTCCTTTTCCTCGACGTCTCTTGAGCGTTGCTGGTTCGTCTGCTTAAAAGCTGCCTCATGGCGGTTGAGTTCCTACGGAATGTGAGATGTGGGAGGCACGGCGGGATGGGGGTTTCCCTCCTCATCCCCTGACGTTCCTACCTTTTCCCTCACTGGTGGGATGTGGGGGGTATGGGCGGGATTGGGTTGTTTCCCCGTCCTGTCGTACCCACCTTTTTCCTCACCTTTCATGGAGCGTTGCGGGTCGGGCTTTGCTTAAAATCCACTGAGTGTGGTTGAGTTCTTGCAGATGTTGGGATGTGGGAGGCATGTTGGGATTGGGTTCCTTTGTCGTCCCTTGCTGTACCGCCTTTTCCTCACCTTCTCTGGAGCGTTGTGGAATTTTGGTAGTGGTTCAAGCGCGAAACTGTCGGTATCACCAGGATGCGAGAGCGTGCTCCTAAATTTCTCATTCAGCGATATTTCATGCGAACCATAGCAAGCTGCCTTGGGCAATGATTGGTGGGAGTGCTTTGCTCAACGCATTGTCGGGGCCACGTGCGAGTTATTTGGGTCCTAAGAAACTCTCACCAACAGGGTGACGATTTCCATGGTTCATTATTGGACAAGTTGGGGTGCCTTCCTCCTCAGCCATGCCTTGGGTGATGATGTTCATAAGGGTGGCTTGAGAATGTGTATCTACTGTTTCTGCAAGATACACGAGCGTCATGCGGAGGTGATGACTCATTAAGGGGAATCCTGTCGATTTGGGAAGATGGTTGGGGCTTGTGTTGGGGTCTGAGTGGTCTGCTCAGTCATACCTCAAACATTGCAGATGTGGTTGGTGATGCTACCTGGCTGATCCTTCCATTAGTCATATGCTTGTCTCAAAGATCAGGTTGTGCATGTACAAAGGACAAACTAATCGAACAGAATTGAATGTTCGGGACGACGGTTTGGGCTTGTGTTGGGGTCTGAGTGGTCAGCTCAGTCATACCCCAAACAATGCAGATGTTGTTGGTGATGCTACATGGCTGATCCTTCCACTAGTCATATGCCTGTCTCAAAGATCAGGTCCCGCATGTAAAGGACAAACTAATCGAAAGATGGTGATACTGTGACGGGTCTCATTAAATCAGTGCCAGGGGTGACTTTCTCCTCGGTTATATCTCAAGCGAAGAATCCCCAGGTGGGTGAGCTCCACCTAGATGACCCTCACTTGTCCCTTTGGAGTTCTCCCTGTTGGTAGTGGAATTTTTTTGGTGCTGATGTAGGGGCCCCGTCTATATGCTTGGGTTGAATTCTCTCGCACAATTGCGGTTCCGTCTTCCAAGGGCTTGCTAAAAATACGATGCGATACTAGACAGATATAACTTGGATGGGATGATGATAGATGAGCATGGTTGGGATGTGGGAGGCATGGTGGGATTGGGTTCCTTTGTCGTCCCTTGCTGTACCGCCTTTTCCTCACCTTCTCTGGAGCGTTGTGGAATTTTGGTAGTGGTTCAAGCGCGAAACTGTCGGTATCACCAGGATGCGAGAGCGTGCTCCTAAATTTCTCATTCAGCGATATTTCATGCGAACCATAGCAAGCTGCCTTGGGCAATGATTGGTGGGAGTGCTTTGCTCAACGCATTGTCGGGGCCACGTGCGAGTTATTTGGGTCCTAAGAAACTCTCACCAACAGGGTGACGATTTCCATGGTTCATTATTGGACAAGTTGGGGTGCCTTCCTCCTCAGCCATGCCTTGGGTGATGATGTTCATAAGGGTGGCTTGAGAATGTGTATCTACTGTTTCTGCAAGATACACGAGCGTCATGCGGAGGTGATGACTCATTAAGGGGAATCCTGTCGATTTGGGAAGATGGTTGGGGCTTGTGTTGGGGTCTGAGTGGTCTGCTCAGTCATACCTCAAACATTGCAGATGTGGTTGGTGATGCTACCTGGCTGATCCTTCCATTAGTCATATGCTTGTCTCAAAGATCAGGTTGTGCATGTACAAAGGACAAACTAATCGAACAGAATTGAATGTTCGGGACGACGGTTTGGGCTTGTGTTGGGGTCTGAGTGGTCAGCTCAGTCATACCCCAAACAATGCAGATGTTGTTGGTGATGCTACATGGCTGATCCTTCCACTAGTCATATGCCTGTCTCAAAGATCAGGTCCCGCATGTAAAGGACAAACTAATCGAAAGATGGTGATACTGTGACGGGTCTCATTAAATCAGTGCCAGGGGTGACTTTCTCCTCGGTTATATCTCAAGCGAAGAATCCCCAGGTGGGTGAGCTCCACCTAGATGACCCTCACTTGTCCCTTTGGAGTTCTCCCTGTTGGTAGTGGAATTTTTTTGGTGCTGATGTAGGGGCCCCGTCTATATGCTTGGGTTGAATTCTCTCGCACAATTGCGGTTCCGTCTTCCAAGGGCTTGCTAAAAATACGATGCGATACTAGACAGATATAACTTGGATGGGATGATGATAGATGAGCATGGTTGGTGTCCTGGTTCTTGGTTAAAAGTTTCTCAACGGTGGTTGAGTTCTTTTGAATGGTGGGATGTGGGGGGTGCGGCGGGACATAGGGCCTCCGTTCC